>JAIOTZ010000883.1:0-42957 GCA_023374045.1 Limonium bicolor
TTCTCAACACGATATTTCGTTCAACTACTGTTGACTCCGGCACCCTTCTCGGATTGCTCCTGGGTGTTACTGAGTAATGCCATTACATCTGGCTTGTACTCATGGTTACGTTCAGTTGTGACTTTGCCTTGCGGCTATGTCTAATTCAAACTATCCCGTTTAGGGTTGTAATGTCTCCCGTTATTGGGTAGAGTATTAATACTTTTCCTTTACCTACTTAATTAGGTCGTTATTCTCTTAGTGAGATATACTGTGGGAATTCTATCCCGTTTATCAAACATTGATATGATCAATTAAGGCATTCATCTTATTGCTTACACTGGTATATATTCCAGTTATTAAGTATTTCCGGAGACATATCCAATGTCTGTGCTTAATACTCTGTGCTTCTCGCACTTCTTAACGTTATGTTCTTAGCTCCATCATCCTACTGGATTCTAGACTCCTTTATCTTGGTAAGCGTCCTTATGTTCTTCGATCATTCAAGGTGTCCAACTGTCTTGGTTTGGATTGGCTCTTTCGTCCGTAGTATGGAGTGGGCTACTTCCCGTGTACCGTACTCTACTAGTATACATACATGGAGTATCTTGTTGATACGTTACCACTTACCCAACTAACTCATAATTGGTCTGTCAGGCCCGCAAGCTCCTTTGGAGTGCGGTCGTTCCATGTCTCCTTTGTGTACACTTTTAGTGTCGGTCACGCCTAAGTGAAGTATTCTGTTGCCAACTCCTCTTGTATCGTCCTATGATGATTTACCATGGCTCTCTGGTTTGGTTTAAAAACTTGGGGGTTTTTAGAAAATTTTTTTTTGAAAGAAAATTCGAGTTTTAAAAGCAAGCTCCTCATGACATTTCAATGCCAGCTGATTCTTACCCAGTCCAGCTTCTTGCTGGCCGGTATGTTCTTTATACAGTGGTCAGGCCTTTAGGCCTTTCCAAGGTTTCATTTCAGAATTTTTAAGGTTGAGTTGCTATATTGGCTTCATTCGCCATCCTGGTACTTTGCTAAGTACTTGTCGCTTGCCAAAGCTCCTCTTAATAGTCCGTTTTTACTGCACTTGCCGTGGCAAGTGCGCAGTACAGGCGGTTTTTTAGGTTAACTCATACCGGTCACGGTATTGTTCACATTGTATCTGGTAGCCTTGACGGCTCTTCCTTAATCCTTTAATTGGATAACTGCTCCTTAGAGCAGCTTCTCATTCCTCCTGACATGACTGTCATTCATTTAGGTGCTCCTCCACTCTCGGAGTTCCTTAATTACTTTAATTCTATGCTTTACCTCGTTGCTCGTTCCCACGTCTTTACTGTGGTTACCGAGGTTTAACTCACGTAGGCACTACTTTGTAGTCCTATTCGGGTATATCCCGTAGTTATGCTCGAAGCTGTCTAAGCTATATCAGTGAAGTATTGAAACTTCTTCGGGTGTGGCAGGGTGGGTGTACCTACTCTCAACTAGGTTCTCAGTCGGTTAGTATACCATTAGTGGTATTACATATCATGGCGGTCCGTAGACATGTGTCCCGGTTCTCGTTATTTCTCATGTGTCCGCCTTGTTGCACGGTTGGTGCTTTCTTCTTGCTGCTGCTCGGCCAGCTAGGTTCTCGCGACTGCTAAGCATGTCGCCCCAAGTTGCCACAGATTTCGGTCTCCTTGGATTAGGATTTCTCGACCTTCCGTCATTGCATGCAGTTTTTGTCATTTCAGCGGGATCCGTCTCCGGGATTTCCGGTTCTCGGGATTTACCGCATGACAGGTTCTAGTTCATATTGAAATATTAAATAACTGCCAGATTGGGTTTCCCCGTCTCTCTGGCGTTCTTTCCCAAGCTTTTAATGCGGGGGTTGTGGAGGGCGGGTCTGGTATTGTAGGTATCCAGAACATACTGGAAGTTCCTATCTAGCGCATTTCTCACGCTACCACTCAACCCATAGCCCTAAGTCTCTAATTTCCTAACTCGGTATCTCCTAAGCTCGGTATTTCCAGTCATCAGAGCGATACTTCGCTCTGATACCATTTTTGTAACACCCCAACCGTTAATCTCGTCATTACCTTTACTGTTACTAATTACTCCTACTCACGCAGCGGAACTCTAATTACAACGAGGGGTGAAACAACGCCGTTAGCCACCCATGTGGCTAACCAGGCCTTTCTTACATACCGTAACGGTCTGATGAACTGGAACAACCGAGTACTTCATACAAATACAATACTCAATTCATATCTCTACTATACCGAGTCTACAATGTACGGATGCCGATAACATACTCGGACTTACACCTCATTCAAACGCATAAGTAATTACATCTAACTACCCATGCTCACAGCAGTCCCCGTCCTACTCTCTCGAACGGTGGTCAGCTTCAAGTACCTGCACACTAAAAACGTTCCCCCTAGGGGGTCAGCTTTCGCTGCGCATGAAATTCGCATATACCGCGTGCTAACCGCGGTACGCCGACTACTTTGGGTCGGATATACATGGATTCATTTTAATCAAACAACATGCATCATGGCAATACAATATATATGTATACACAAGGAATCTACATCCAATCACGGAACACGATTCCTAACTAACATAACAATGTTGTTAGTGGTAACTGGTTACTCTTAGGCATTGAGGGTTATTCCTCACTATGCCTTGTTTACTTATTCAATACCTCACCCGCTCTCTCGGGTTTCTTATTCGTATACACACCCATTCTCTTGGGCTACTCATTCTTATACTTACCATTCTCTCGGGTTACTCGTACATATACTCACCCCTTTCTCTCGGGTTATTTATACTCATTATCTCACCCACACTCTTGGGTTATTCATACTCAAGCTCTTGTAGATTCTCGAGACACTACAGGTCTCCTACGACACGCTTGTTACTCTTATACATACTTAAGCCAAAACTCATGGCTTTCTAGCATAGTCTTACTTCCCCGGTTTCGACCCTACTCTGGGTCTAGCATGGTGGGAAGGTTCAACTAGCTCACGGAACTCTCTCTTAGTTCCTATCTCTTTTACTTAGGTCCGACTACTCTCGGACTACTCTCATTCCCATACACTCCTCTCTCGGAGTTATAATAATAATATCATATATATTAGTTTAGAAGCATCATTCTCGATGTTTCTGATGACTTTGGGAACTCTCCTTAAATTCGGGTAAGCTTAGGTTTAAGGGTTACCCTCACAATCATATGCTTATACATTCGGATATTTTCTTATACCGGGTAAAATCCTCATATAAGAGGTCGACCGTATCTCAAGGGAGTCACATAGTCCCTTAGGTCTCTTTTACCTTTCTTATATGTTTACATTATTGGATTAACTTCAATCCTCTCGATGGAGGTTCATTTATCTCTCCACTCATATTTATTTCGTGGATTGTTTCAGTAAGGTTTTCTAACCGCTATCGGGTATTTACTCAACCCGTACATCTCCTCACGTTCTAGGGAGTTCATATGTTTGCGTTATCGTTATACTTTAATCGATAGCTTGTGTGTGTTTGCATATTTTCGTTATCATACGCATCGTTCCGTTCTACGGATCTCTAGCCGAACGTTACTCACTATGAGTCGGTCTTTACACTATGTTAGACCACACCGGCATACAAGTATGTTAGTTCATTCAACATACAACAAGACATTCATAATCAAACAAGGGATTATTTTCATGCTTTAGTCTTGATTAAGCCGGCACACAAACACACAAATCAGAGTAACTCGGTTAGCATACGGGGCATGAGAAAATCATACCTTTCACCGGGGTTTTTACTTTACCGTGGCATCTCACCATGCTCGGGTCACGCACGACTCTCTGATAATGTTTCAAACATTATTATTAATACTAAGATCATACGGAACATAATTAAATGTTATTCCCGTAGTTACCCCGTTATCCCGTTATCGGTTTCACTCTTGTTCATTTGAGTTCTCACTTCTCAAACACTTCTAACACTTTCTCACACTTCCTAGGGCCTTTACATGTCACCAAACAAGGCCTTAACATCTTATAACATCATTAACATTCAAACCCCCATCATTTAAACCCTTTAAAACACTCTCTGTAGGTTTCTGGGGGTGGTCCGGGACTTGGTCCATACCCTAAGTCCCGGACCAACTCATTAAATAACTCTCGGGTGAAAAACAACACCTGGTCCGGGACCTTGTCCTGGGGTATAGTCCCGGACCAAAGCAGGGGGTGTGTTCTCGGCATAGAAATAGGGGGTGGTCCGGGTCCTTGTCCATGGACTAGGTCCCGGACCCTGCTACAACCTGAAACAGACATTATTTTTCACCCCCATTTCAACCCTTAATCCACACTCAATCTTTCCCTAATCTTTCCACAAGATTTCTACATGTTTAATCACCATTAATCATGCTCTAAACCCCTTCAAATCATGGGTTAAACCCTTACTCAAATTCTTGCCCAAAATCACAATTTTGCATTCTCCTTTAGCACTAATGCACACTTGTGCATTCTCAAACTTCTCTTGGCACTTGCATCTTGTTTTCTCTTAATTTGACCAACCCAAACTTCCAAGATAATGCACACCTCATTCCAAGTTCCAAAACTCACTCTTAAAGCCTTAAATCTCCTTTGTTTTCTAATACTCTTGTAACAGATTTTGGTGTTGCCTCCCCCCATTCAATACTTCATTCATTAATGCCATTACCAGCACCCAAATGACATGATCCTCACTGCTAACACATTCTTCTTCTTGGTTTGGTTTTCAAACCATTAATCACTCACCTAACACTTCTTAAACCAACTAGTTTCTTCCTTATAATGGAACACCCAAGTTCATAATCTCCAAGGAAATTTTGACAGCACTTGCCTACTTCTCAAGCATATTCACCACACATAAAACAGCTCATAAACACTTCTTCATTCCTGTTTAATGATACACAACAACTACAATACACCAAATTTCCCTCTTGTTTACATATATACACTAACTTGGCTTCTAGGTTTGTTTACACACTTAAACCTCATTAAAACACTCCCTTTCAACTAACATCATTGTAGTATCATAACTACACCCATTCAAGAGCATTAATTCAACTCTAAAATCAGTTTCACAAGCCAAATAAATCTAACACAAGGTAAGCTCTTTACCTCATTTGTTTTCGGTTTTCACCTCTCTTCTTCCTCTTTGTCTTGTTCCCTCTTTCTCTCCTCGGTTTCACAACACACAAGGGGTCAAGATTGCCATCTACAATCATATCCCCATACACATATATTGAGCTTATTAATTAAATTTTTCCCACACAAAAACTAGTACTTCAAGAACTAGTTTTTAGGCTCTAGCTTAGATATTACCTTAGAAAGTCCAAGAGGTTAGCTTGGCAATCAATTGAAGGAGTTTCCAACAGCCCACAAGAGCAAGGTCCCATCGGCTGAAATGGGGAAAATTTTCAACGTGGAGGATTTTTCCCAAAATGTAAGAACAAGCTTGAAATGGTCCAAACACTTACTTATTAATACCTTAAGGCATTAAGGAAGGGAAGAAGGGTTGAAACCAACTCTTCAAACTTTAAAAGCTCCAACGTCAATGGAGATGAAGGTGGAGGAATCAAGATTTTGAGGGGTGGAAAACGTAGCCCTCGCCGACACGAATCTAACGGTACAGTTTTTGTGCGATTCGGTGAGAAATGAGGAAATGAGAAGTGAAGTGAGGAGAGGGTTGAAGGTGGGCTGTTGCTCACGTATGGGAATCGCCATTACAGAGGATGAAGAAGAAGAGGCTCTGGTGGGGGGAAAAAGAAAGAACGTGAATGAAAATAAAAGAGGGGGAGAGAGAGTACTTATATTACTTTTAACTATTCACCCCTTTACTTTAATATTTTGTCCTTTTTGTGACTAAAAAACTAGCTTGTTTATTTAAAGGCATGTATGAGTACCAATTAAAACCGGCCCCACCCAAAATACTAACTGGTAGCATTTTTCATTTTTTACAGGAAACGCTCGATAATTTACCCGGTTTAGCACTATTCACTAACCGGGCCCGTTTTCGGATTTTTCTTGTTTCTTTATTTTTAATGGCTATTAAGCTTCCATTAATACTTAATTATAGTTATTTAATCAACTATAATTTTTACGGGTCCATTTGACCACTTAAAGTCACGTTTTCGGGTTTCTCGAAAAACGTGCTTTTATGCTTAATTAGCGTTTTAATCCATTATTTGGATCCGTTTTCTTCGGGAATCATTCCCGTATACTAATTAGGCCTAACTAAGCCCTAGGAATCCATCTCGGACCCTCTCGAGATCATATATCTCTTTACTCATTTAACGCACATTTTAGCGTTTTTCGCTTTTCAAGCGTTTTCTCTTTTCTTTTGGTTTTATTCTTTTTACCAATGCTCTTTAGGCACCATTAGGCCCTTAATAATTTTATTAGAGTAATTTAATCACCATTTTAGATCGGGGTATTAAATATCCACATCTAGTTTAGGTACGTAACCCATAGTTGCATGTATGCTGCATTCTTGTATTATATTGCATTCTAAAATTCATAACTTATAGATCGTAACTATATCTTTTTTTTAAATAACCACCACCATTAAATCATATGGTTTTCAACCAAAATATATTTATCCTCCTTATATACATTTTTCTTGTGTATGTATATATTTTTACCACGTAGGTAATTCTCATGAGTTTAATAAACTCTTGTATTTTATGTTACATTTTATCATCTTTTATTGGATGATTATTCCCATTAGTTGTATTATATTATACAACTTATATTAAGATTATTATCCTAATATCATGTAACTTATGTTGTATAATTACAACTCCTAAGGTTTATTCCATAAACACCTTAGTTTATAAATCTCATTTATTTATAGTTTGTCACATTATTTTATGTGAGTATCCTTCCTTATTTTAATTCCATCTAAACCATATCATTGTCATAACATTTATAACATTATAGACCTTAGTCTAAAATTCATCTTTCAACTCTTATTAACTCGGTATAGCCCTTAACTTAATTTAAATTCCGTTTTTGACCACATAACATTATGTGTTATACCATATCTAATATCATTTGATATGATATTTTTATTTCCCTTAACTTATAACCTATAGTTTTTATACAAAACTATCTATTATTGCCTCTTAGGCACCATAAGAAAATCTTATTCTTTTCCATAAACCATAGTTTCCTTAATTTACAAAATCACCCCTTAAATCATACCATGTTATATATTCCATTCAATATAACATTTTTAACTTATTGTTCCTTATTCACAACTTAAACTTCCATCCATCAACACATTATTTCCTTCCTAGTTGTTTACCAACATTTGCCTAAGTCCTAAATACTCAAATACATTCTCTTGATTCCTAAATCCACCATGGTGAAACCTAAGTCATTAAGTCATTAGAACACCTTAACTTCACCCTTTTTCATCAAGACAACCTATAGAACATCCTGGTACTTCCTTAGTCATTAAATTCCCTTAGAATATCTTAAACACTTAAGCTCTCCTTTAAATTTGCCATGGGTTCTCTAGTATATAGTACCTCCTAACACATGGTTTTTCTCCATCAAACAACCAATACCACACAAATTCTCATCACAACACCTTAACACACAATTTACACTAAAACTTACCACATCATCATATATTGCTTAAACTCAAAATGCTTGGCACTTAGACCCTTAAATGACAATAATCTTAACCACTGAATTTCCACATATATTTGCCTTCAACCTGCGAATACACTCAACAAGGATCCCATTGAAATAAAATGCTTCTTGTAATTCATCTCCACATTGTTTTAACTATCTCTTCTTCTCATTTGCTCTTTAGTCAAAAGTTCACAAGTATAGTCATTGTTTCTTCTAGGTTTTATAACACCTTCCCAATATAAACTCTACACTAAACTCATCATATACCTAAATCCCATTCCCTTAAACAACAAGACATCTTAAGGTAAGTAATTTACCTTGTTCTTTTACAAGCTTAAAAAGCTTTCTTCCTTAGGTTTTTCTTTGTTCAATCTCGGTCACCAATGTGTATCTCCTTGCCAATGTTCTAACCAATATCCAATGACTCCAATGAGTACTAGATAACACATTAACCCTAAGGAACAAACCCTAGGTTAAAAATATGCTTTAAGGTATTAATGTGATTGTTTTACCTTGGTTTCTCAAGACAAACTTGGATATGAAGCAAGAAGGACCTCCTCTCTCCTTTGAAGAGTAGAAACAAGCTAGAACAAGGCATAAACATGGAGTCCCATGAGCAATAATTTTCGGACATGTGAAGAAAATGGTGGAAACCTAGATTTTCTTACACTTTCTTTACCTTAAGAGAATGGAGATGCCAATGGAGTCTCCAAACTTGAATTTCCTCCTCTAATGGTGGTTTGACTTGGCACCAAAATGAAGCTCTTGAAGTTTTGAAAAGATAGAAAGAAGGAGCTTGAGCAACTAAGAAGAATATGTATTTTGTTTTGGATTTGGAGCTAAAATGAGCAAGATGTGACCAAGGAAGGATGGAGCTTTCATGGAGGTTGAGTTTTACGTGAATGGAGAAGGGAGAGAGCAGCTCAAACCGTGGGAAAACAAAGGAGAATGAAGAAGTGAGGAGAGAGAACAATAATAAAGTGTGATTTATGTAAAAGGTGAATAGTGCTTTTACTTTATAACTCTCATTTGCTTTCTTATTTGCTTAATGACTCATGAAGGTGGTGACTCACCTCCTAAGAAACTGGCCCCCTTTGAATAATGAGGGTACTTAAGTCTTTGTTGACCAAATGTCTCACTTATATAGACTTATGTTATAAACTAGCTTAATTAATTCACTATTCACCAAAACAAGGCACATTGTTGTGAAATTTTTGATTTCCCATTGATATAGACTTCCAAAGTGATACTATATAGTACACATGTTAATTAAAGAGTAATGATGGACATTTAGCCATTCAAAACTCATTTACAAGACAATTTTTCAAAAACGTGCTTTAAGACTCCTTAAAGCACATTTTGTGTTTTAACTTGTTTTCAAGCTTGGTTTTCTTTGGTAATTGATTTAAAATGACCATTAGGATATTACTAAGGTCTTAGAACAATATTTGGGTACTCTCCCAAGTCTCTCCAAGCTTAGAGCACGTTTTTGTTAAAACTGCTCTTTTGGTGTTTCCTTATATTTTCTTTGATTAGAAATGTTTCTTAATGTTTCTAAGGCATTATTTAGCCTCCTTATATCCTAGTTTATCATTTAAACACCATATCTAAGTTTGGGGTATTTCATTTTATCATCTTGTTTTAGATGATTATTCCCATTAGTTGTATTATATTATACAACTTATATTAAGATTATTATCCTAATATTATGTAACATTTTATGTTGTACAATTACAACTCCTAAGGTTTAATCAATAAATACCTTAGTTTATAAATCCTATTTATTTATAGTTTGTCACATTATTTAATGTGAATATCCTTACTTATTTTAATCCCATCTAAACCATATAATTGGTATAACATATATAACATTATAGACCTTAGCCTAAAATTCATATTTCTAACCTTTAATATTTCGGTACAGCCCTTGAATTTATTTAAATTCTATTTTGACCACATAACATTATGTAATGTTATACCATATACTAATATCATATAATATGATATTTTTATTCCCTTTTTTATTTATAACCTATAGTTTTTATACAAAACTATTATATATTGCTGCATGGCACATATATTAAACCTTATTCTTTTCCATAAACCATAGTTTCCTTTATTTACAAAATCACCCCATTATTTATACCATGTTATATATACCATAAATAACATTTCTAACTTATAAAAAGGGTATACCTATGGTTATTTTTTGTAAATTCCGAACAGACCTTGTTCTGTTTTATAATTGTCATTTGGCCCTATTTATAACATATAGTTTTATTATATCATTAAAACTATATTATACACTTCTCTTAAAAATACCCTTATATAATTCTAAAAATCACCAAATTCCACCAAAGGGTTATAATTACCCTTACTAACCCATAAACTTTTGGTATTTACTATACCACCTCATATATTTCTCCAAAGTGTCATAATGACATAATAACTATATATTATACATATATAGTTTATTTTAATTCCAAAATCAACCCAATAAATTCCTAATAGCCCATGGGTGTTTATAATACCATTATACACCCTTAACTTTCGGAAATAACATATTTACCACATATGTTATAAAATTGTTACAATAAAATACTTATCTTATTATAAAACCTTAAATAAGTTATCTAACTTATTTAATTTGGACAAAACCTACCATATGGTCAAGGTTGACCACCTTAATATTTCCTTGACCATTAATAACCATATATTACGGTTTGTACCCACAATTTTCTAGAAATTACCATTTAACCCCAAAACTTTATATAATCTTATAATTTTTATATATACTCCTTTAAACCTCCAATTTTTGGCTATATTCTTTTATAGCCCCCAAATTTAATTTAATTACACCTAAGACCCCAATTCCTTACGGTAATAATTATATATCACCAAAACTTAAATAAAAGCTTATAAATGCATAATTAAAATGGCCTAAAGTACATGGCCTTATTACAAACATTAACTTATAAAATAAATTACACATAAATGCCCAAAAGTACTTTAAACTCTCGGCCCTTACACATATATTTTCCTTATTTACCAATTTTCCACATAATGTCTTAAATTTGACAATTATGCTTATTAATTAGTTATAAAATTTACTAAACCATTTCTTAATCACCTAAGGTCAAAATAAGACCTTAATTAACCATTCACTCTCGGCACATTTATATACATATGTATAAACACATATTAATATACCAAGTGTAGGTTTAAGTGATTTATACCTTGTTTTTGCCTAGTTAAGGCCTTGTTTGGTCACGGCCTACTTAGGATAAAATTTCCACAGCATCATTTACATGTTTTCTAACAACAATTAAGGCATGGTTAGTCTCCAAGCAAGATCTAACCATAAGAAGTGTTTAATGTCAATTTTCAAGGTAAAATTTACCTTAGAAAACCAAGGTAACCAAGGTTGAATTCGGCCTGTATTTACAGTAGGTAAATATCATCAAAAGAGTTACTAAAACCAAGCTTTAAACTGGTGTAACTCAGATTAGAAGATGGCTAATTTTTACCTTGATTAAAATGCCTAAAATGGTGTTTTTGGCTTGGATCTGGCTATACCTTGAAGCTCTTGATATACCAACTGAATAATTATGTTAAGAAGAAGATAATAAGGCTAGGAACAAAGTTTCATAGCCGAATTTGAAGGGAATCAAAAGATATGTGCTTAAAGCACATTTTTATACCTTAAGAACAAGATTAGCTTTCTCCACCTTCTTCCCTTGTTAAGGCCGAGATACACCCTCCATTTAACCTCCAAAACAACCTAAGAACATTGATGGAAGTGGTTGATGCTTTGCTCCATTGAAAGAGGTAAGAATTGTGAAGAAAATGAACATAAAATGACTAATTAAGCTTACCTAGGTAGCAAGGTGTTCTTCTCTGTTCTTGGTATGTTAGCCACGGTTTTAGAGCAGCCAAAGAGAGGATGAATGAGCTGCTGTCGGCAGGGGTGAAGGCAAATGAAGAAAGGTGAGCTAATATGCTTTTAAGTTAAGTTTATGTTAATTAATTGTAATAGTAAATGATGAATCATCAATTTAGGTAGATATTTGTGTTAATGCTGAATGATCTGTCCTCCATGCTCCCTTATCTGCCGACTTCATAAGGCAAGGATGGTCAACTAATTGACCATTGACCAAACTTAGTCAATCTAGCTTAAAAATGCACTATTTGGGTTACTATTCATAGTAAATTGCCCATTTTGATTATTAATTTTCAAACTTTGATTTAGACTTTAAAATATAGTCTATAATTTCACATTAATATTATAAATGATATACTCCAGTCTTTAAAATGACAAAAAGTCATTATCTTAGAGCTCATACACAAAAACGTGCTTTAAGGTGTTTTAGTGCACATTTTGTGTCACAGGGTGTTTCTGAGCTCTGTTTTCTTTGAGAATTGTTTTTTTGTGTTCCTTACATGATATTTGATCATGGTATCCAATCTTATATCATTTAGAGGTCATTAGACCTTTAAGGTTTCCTTAGAGCACATTTTTGCCCTACTTGACCTTGAAGCCTGTAAATGCTTGTTCTTTGTGTTGGAGTGTTGTCCAACAATTGTAATATGTTTAGTAATGTGTTAGTAAGCTTAGGACAAATGTTTAGGTCCTAAGTAGTTCATTTGGGTATTTATTTACCCTAAACAGTCAAAGAGTGCAATATCTTGCTTTGTGTTGACCACTGTTGTTCTCAGTTGACTTTTAAGGTTTGTTTAGGCCTTAATCAATGTGATTAGATGTTTAATCCATATTTTATTAGTTTGGGGTATTTCACTAAGTGACAAGAGAAGAAAGCTTAAGATGGAGGAAAAGTAACCGGCATCAGCAGCAAGAAAAGGAAGAGATTATCTTCAGCCAAATTATATACTTGCATGACACCTAGCTAATTAAATGTTAACTTCCCATTGGTTTATCTTGTTGGCTTGATCAGATTATGCCACCGATTTCTTTTGGCTAATGAAGTCATCGGCTGTACAACATGGATTTAATTAAATAAGCTGGCTGCAATGATTACAAAATGCCAAGGTGTAAAATTGTTGAAAATGCAACCGGTAACAATAGTATAAGTGCGTTAATTGTATATATACTATCTTCTTATATTAGGAAGAGTAGTTGCAACAAGGAAATAAGCTAGACCAAACTATTAGACACTAAATAAATTATTGGTGATGACTATACAAGCTAAAAATATTTAGTCAAGTAGTATGTAACATTTTGACATGGTTGTAATATAATATTGTTAACGGTAAAATATAGTTGCTATACCAGGCTTGTTGTTACTAGGAAACAAGGCTATTTAATAATGAGGACAGATCTAGTTTGGCTGTCTATACCAATATATTAAATAGGTAGGGATGAAAAGAAATTAAACTAGCTAGCTATGTACATGTACAATCGGTAATAACCATTTTACAACCGGTAATGTAAACTTAGCATGCCATTGTTACAATGACACATTTGACATGAACCTACAAACTTACTTCCAAACATTATATGGCCCAAAATAATTAGTTTATATTTTCTACATTCTAGCTAGTATCTTAGATTTTACTATGAATAATGAGAATTACACAACTAGTATTCCCTTACAACAAGCGCATGTAATACGAACAATGAACGTATATTTTGTAACTAGGATTTTCTAGGGTGTTTCATCCTCCCCTTATTAAATAAAGCTTCGTCCTCGAAGCTATCTAATCATAAATGATTCAGCAACATCACAAAAATACAAACAACCTATGTTAATTACTATCCATTCACAAGTAATTAAGTAAATCCTTGTATTCAGCGATTTCACAAGGAATAACAATTCCAAGAAACATCCAAAGACGCACATATCCAAGATTTTAAAATATACCAAGCACATTTACCAAGTAAATCAACACAATAAGTCAAACACCTATCATCAAGCAATTATATAGCAATTTCCAATTATGGTCAAATATGATTACTATCCCACTTTTGCCTTAAGCTCTCCCTTCAAAAAAAAAGTTTCTCCTGAAACTTAATAACTAACCTTGACTAAATAAGTCTGGATGTTGTTCCCTCATTTTACTCTCGAGCTCCCATGTGGCTTCTTGAATTCCGTGATGATTCCATAGTACCTTTACCAAATCCACTGATCTCCCCCTGGTTTCTCTTGACTTATGATCTAATATCCTGATTGGTTGCTCAACATACGATAGGTTTGGTTCTAACTCCACCTCTTCTGTTAGTAACACATGACTCTCATCTGGGATGTATCTCTTTAACTGTGAGACATGGAAAACATTGTGTACTTGTTCTAATTCCATCGGTAACGCTAATCTGTAAGCTACCTTGCCTACTTTCTCCAATACCTCGTAAGGTCCAATATACTTTGGAGCTAGTTTGCCCTTCTTACCGAATCATACTACACTTCTGGTCGGTGATATCTTTAAGAACACTTTATCTCCTTTTCAAAACTCCGCTGGCCTTCTGTGCAAATCTGCGTATGATTTCAGTCTGTCTTGTGTAGCTTTCATTTTCTACTGGATATTCTTAACCTGTTGACTCATCTCTTCTATTAGTTGTGGTCCAACTATTACTGGTTCTCCTGAATCATTCCAACATAGTGGGGTTCTACATTTTCTCCCATATAAAGCTTCATACGGTGCTACTTTTATATTGGCGTGATAATTGTTGTTGTAGGAGAATTCAATTAAATGTAGCTTGTCCACCCACGACCCATGATAGTCCAATGCTCAAGCTCTCATCATATCCTCTAAGGTTTGGATTGTTCTCTCAGTTTGACCGTCTGTTTGTGGATGATACGCCGTACTAAGATTCAGCTTTGTTCCCATAGCCTTTTGAAATTCTTGCCAAAATCTTGAAATAAACCTTGAATCTCTATCTGAGATGATCTCTGACGGTACTCCATGGTATTTCACCACATTTCTAACATAAGCATCAACTAATTGTTCCATTGACCATGTTTTCTTCATTGGTATAAACCTGGCAGTCTTAGTTAACCTATTAACCACTACCCAGATCTGATCCATGCCTCCTTTTGTAACTGGTAGCCCACTTATAAAATCCATGGATACAGAATCCCATTTCCAATTCGGTATATCCAGAGGTTGCAACATACCTGGTGTTTTCTTGTGCTCAAATTTAACTTTCTGGCACGTCAAACACTTGGCCACGTGTTCTGCTATATCTTTCTTCATGTCTGACCACCAATAATATTTCTTGATGTCTTTGTATAGTTTATCTGCTCCAGGGTGAATCGAATAGCCAGAATTGTGAGCTTCGTTCATTAACTTTATTTTGACAACTGTGCATTGGTCTGGCACACACCATCGGCCCCGAAACCTTAAACTTCCATCCTTTTGTATCGTAAAATCTGACTCTCCCCTTTCTCCACCTTCTCTTTTATTTTCCTCAGTTTAACATCCTTTTGTTGATGTTCCAAGATTTCCTTGTGAATGTCAGGATACAAACTCATATTGTACAACTCAACTTCCTGGCTACCACACCTTGCTCTACCACCTCCAATTGCAATCTCTTCATGTCATTTACCAACTCATCATGCAATATCCAGTTGGCTTCCTCAGCATAGCTTCTCTTCCGACTTAACGCGGCTGCCACTACATTTACCTTGCCCTCATGGTACATAATTTCTAAGTCATAATCTTTAATAAGTTCCAAACATCTTCTCCGTCTCATATTCAACTCTTTTTGTGTGAAAATGTATTTCAGACTCTTGTGATCAGTGTATATTTTGCAAGAAGTACCAAACAGATAGTGTCTCTAAATCTTTAATGCAAAAACAATAGCAGCAAGCTCCAGGTCGTGTGTGGGGTACCTCGATTCATACTCCATCAATTGCCTTGAGGCATATGCTATTACCTTGCCATGTTGCATTAATACACATCCTAGGCCGTATTTGGATGCATCACTGTATACTTCGAACCCTTCCACGCCACAAGGTAACACAAGTATCGGTGCAGATGTCAGCCTTTGCTTCAGTTGTTGGAAGGCTTGTTCACAACTCGCATCCCATCGAAATGGTACTACCTTCTTCATCAGATTCGTAAGCGGTCGTGCAATCTTCACAAAATCTTTTACAAATTTCCTGTAATATCCCGCTAAACCCAGAAAACTGTGTACCTCCTTGACTGTTGTAGGCCTAGGCCAATCCTTTACTACTTGAATTTTTGCCAGATCCACTGAAATTCCATCCTTAGTAACAACATGTCCAAGGAACGACACTTGCTCCAACCAGAATTCGCATTTTGACAATTTAGCATACAATTTCTTTTCTCGCAATATCTGTAATACTTGGCGTAGATGCTGCTCATGTTCTACCTTACTCCTCGAGTATACAAGAATATCATCGATAAAAACTACCACAAACTTATCCAAAAACGGACTGAAAACTCGATTCATTAGGTCCATGAATACTGCTGGTGCGTTGGTCAATCCAAATGGCATAACTGTAAACTCGTAATGACCATACCTTGTACAAAAAGCTGTCTTTGGTATATCTTTATCCGCCACTTTCAGTTGATGATACCCGGACCTTAAATCAATCTTTGAAAATACATTTGCTCCCTGAAGTTGATCAAAAAGGTCGTCGATTCTCGGCAGTGGGTATTTGTTCTTAATTGTAACATTGTTCAGTTCTTTGTAGTCGATGCAGAGACGCATGCTTCCATCTTTCTTTTTAACAACAACACCGGAGCTCCCCATGGTGACACACTTGGTCGAATATACCCCTTGTTAAGCAGTTCTCCTAGCTGTTCCTTCAACTCTTGCATTTCACTGGGCGCCATTCAATATGGATGCTTGGAAATTGGTGCTGTCCCCGGTACCAAATCAATTGTAAATTCCACTTCCCGATCTGGAGGCATACCTGGAATCTCCTCTGGAAATACGTCGGGAAATTCCCTTACTACTGGCAGATTCTTGATGGAGAAATATGTAACTACTCCTACCACATAGGCAGTGTACCTATCGTTTTGCGGGTATAGTGATTAAATGGGGTTGTCGATCTCAGGGACCTCGTATAATTAATTGACAATATTTGATTAACTGGGAAATTAAGTTAAACTAAAGAAAACAGGAAATATCACTTTTTCGGTTTTGATTGATTGGTTGAAAAGAAACTAAACTACAAGGAAAAATAGAACAATTTAAAGATAAATAAACACAGAGGATTTAAAGAGTGGTGAATATGATAAATAGAAAAGCGCACCCCGGGTTGTTTGCTTACCTATTCCTTTTATATCTGTTACTAATTCTTCCTTTAATTTTACTGCAATAACTCAGAAACTTTAATTAATTCATTAACGACTAAGTATAATGAATCCTAACCAATTGTTAGACCTAGCAGCAGGCTAATGCTCTAGACCGGACACAATTAATCGCATAAAGAGCAGTTTCTATTGGAGTCTAATTAACCTATAGGCCGGATCAGGCTTCTAGCTGTTAAATAGGTTCAACTTCCTCTGTCTAGTTATTTATCTCAGCTCTCGCATTTTAATAAAATAACTAACAAGGGTTGTTTAACTACCGGCCAAATAATTAAAACACTTGAAGGACAGGAATTGAACTGTTGCAGTTAACTAAATTTATTTAAAGAAATACATAACAGAATTTAGGAAATAGGTTCGCTTCCCAACCCGGAAAGCTAAAATACTTACTCGCTCATCGTTACAGAAACAACGATAACAGAAAGGAATGCATTAAATAAATTAAAGTAAGGGTAGATAACTCCAGTTTAGAAGTTCACTCCGGTTCCTCGCTTCAACTTTGTTTGCGTGCCTCGTCTGCTAATTTATTCCTGTAGAGCTGGTGCGTAACAGTGGAAATAAATAAAGAGTGGGGTGTAGTATTACGTGGGAATTTAATGGAGTGGATGGGTGATTATTTTTGATGAAGTGAATGGAGTACGATTGTGGGAGACTGCGTGGGTGAATGGATTAATTCGTGGACTGATAAATGGATGGATTGTGTGTTCTTAGCTTCCAGTAGTATGGGTTTATATAGGCGGAGGACATGGGAAACAGACAAAGGAGAACTGACAGGAATTGTGAGCTACTGAGTAGATGGCGGTGGAGTTGGTACAGATACGTGAAGATTGCTGTCAGAGATTTCATCGGGCAGAGCAATTGATAATTGATTACAGTCACGCGTGCACAAATTAAGTGGGCGATCGTCTGCAATTAATGAAGGTAGTTTGATTGCGGCGCCGCGAAGGAAGAAGGAAGACTATTCGCGTTGTCGTAATCTGAATCTGGCTATTTTTTTAACATGTCCGCGCCTCTGTTTTGGTCCGGGACTTGGTCCATGTTTGAAGTCCCGGACCAAGCTTGTTTAATTTCTTCGGATTTTACCTCTGTTATGGTCCGGGTCTTGAGCCTTGATAAGGTCCCGGACCATGCTGTTTAAATTACACGGATTTTTGCCTCTGTTATGGTCCGGGTCTTGGGCCTTGATAAGGTCCCGGACCATGCAAAAGAAATAGGTCGAGATTTCGGGACTTAGTCCGTGTATCAAGTCCCGGACCATACTTAAAAATGGGCCGTGAATGCTTCCGACGGGCCTAGATTCTTCGTTATAAGTCCGTTTTACTCGCCGTTTGTTGCGTTGGAAAGCTTGTGAAATAAACCATTTGATTCCAACACTTTTTCCTACATTTAACACATAAAATATATCAATTCATATCAAAACATAAACCTAGGAAAATCGTAATAAGTGAGAAATATTACTTAGAATACTGCAAATTATAAGGTAATTAAACCCTTAAAAGTCTATATATTTCGCACTTATCAAACTTCCTCACACTTATCTTTTGCTTGTCCTCAAGCAAATAACGGACAAACTTTCTCTAAGGTTACAGTATCAAACTCCGGGATTCAAGAGTCATGGAAGGAAATCAAGCTAAATGGCAATCAAAAGAATAATCCTGCTCTTAGATGTAGGTTTTTGTAAACAGTGAAACAGAAAATTTTTAATAAGAGCATGGATAAGTCAGATTGTAAAAATTGAACATAGATTAGCTTGGAACCTTCCACCAATTTCTTTTCTCTAACCTTTGGATGACAAGGGGTGTGAAGTAACACCTTATTCCGTGATACCTTTCAACACCACATACTCATGATCAAAATATGAAAAATTGTGACAATTATTCAGCATTAAGAGTTTTGCATGTTCATTTTTTTTTTTTTCTCTTCTCTTTTTTTTTTTCATTGTTTGCACAATTGTTTTCATCCCCCAGACTTTTCTCTTCACCCATGTAGCGGTTTGGGCCTTCTATCCCAGATCACAAGACCTTAGGTAGATGGGTGATAAGGCACCCCAAGGACTTAATAACCGAATGAACGAGGCCTGTTTTGGTTCAGAAAACTTCATTATATGATCAGAGGAGTACCTTGCCTTATCCTTTCCATACCAAACTTTCACTTAGTCCCATGATTGCCAAGCTAAGGTAACTCAATTTCCACAATCAGCTTATCCACCAGATTTCAGTGAAAATAGATTTAATTTTGAAGAAAGAAATTGATACATACAAACAACGTCAAGCAGAACGATTCTTGAGGTTGTCATCAGGCTCGATTTCAAAAACTTCCACAAAAAATTTTAGCCCGAAAATTCAACATGTATTGGCCTTTAGAGAAGCTTACTATCATAATTAGAGAACAATAAAAATCAAGTGTGGCATTAGGTACTACTGGCATATTTTCAGGGAAAGGTCTAAACTTCCTCACACTTAAGAGGAGCAATGTCCTCATTGTTCATAAAATAATCAAGAAAAGACCTTTCAAAATATGCCAGACTCATGAATCAACAGTTAAAGCTCGAGTGGCTGAACATAAATATTAAAAATAAAGGAACTGAGACTCCCCTGATATCGTGAGATTGAGGAAGGTGCCCTTCCTCACACTTAAAGCATTGGCGGTGGGGTCGATGTTCCTCACACTTGAGTCTAAGCAAGGGTTCAGCTTGGAGTGATTGCAACAAACGGTTTACCTACACACACTGTCAAATACCAAAATAACGCTAGGAAGCGTTGCGTTAATAGCACAGGTCAATTATCTCCTTCCTCTTCTTTCTTCTCTCTCTTCCTCGCCCTTTTTTTTTTATATATATATATCACAATATATTAGAGAGAAATAGATGCGTAGCTTATAAAACATGAATTTGAAAATTACCCCTGGGTTGCCTCCCAGTCAGCTGCCCTCTTTATAGTCATTGGCTGGACTTTGTGAAGTAGCTAACCTGCAGTTGGATCTTTAAGAGATATTTCATATGTAGCAGCTTGATCCAGTAGTACCCAGAAATTTCTTGACTCTTGACCCATTGACTTTAAATGTTTCCCCCTTTGCATTGGCGAGTTCAATCGCACCGAATGGGGAAATGCTAATAATAGGGTAAGGTCCTGACCAGTATGATTTCAGCTTACCTGGGAAGAATCTGAGCCTGGAGTTGAAAAGTAACTTGGTCCCCCACCTTGAGTTCCCGATTGGCAATCATCTTGTCATGCCAGCGCTTGGTACGTTCCTTATATATTACAGCATTCTCATAAGATTCGTTCCTGAGTTCCTCCAACTCTGTCAACTGGAACTTACGTTTATCACCGGCTTGCTGTAGGTCAAAATTAAGAGCTTTCAGGCCCAATATGACTTGTATTCTAATTCCACAGGCAAGTGGCATGCCTTCCCAAAAACCAACTTGTAGGGAGACATGCCAATTGGTGTCTTGAAAGCAGTGCGGTAGGCCCAGAGTGCTTCATCTAATCGAAGTGACCAATCCTTTCGAGAAGAGTTCACCGTCTTTTGCAAGATCCACTTGAGCTCTCGGTTCGTCACTTCGGCCTGCCCATTTGTTTGAGGATGGTAGGGTAAGGAAACCTTATGTCGAACCCCATATTTCTTTAATAGTGCTTCAAACTGGCGGTTACAGAAATGGGAGCCACCGTCACTGATTATGGCTCGAGGAACGCCGAATCGAGTGAAAATATTTTTCTTCAGGAACTTCACAACAATTTTAGCATCATTAGTAGAACAGGCAAGGGCTTCCGCCCATTTTGAAACATAATCAACAGCTACTAAGATGTAAAGATTACCGAAAGAGTTTGGGAAGGGACCCATAAAATCAATACCCCAGACGTCAAATAGCTCAACTTCTAACATGTTATTCAGTGGTAGCTCATTCGACGAGATAGATTACCTTGCCTTTGACACCGATCACATGTCGAAACAAACGCATGACAATCCTTGTGAAGGGTGTTCCAGAAAAAACCTGATTCTAGTATTTTTGCAGCGGTTCGAGTGGCGCCATGATGTCCACCGGCTTCTCTGGAATGGCAATGGAGGAGAATATTTCTGACCTCTGACTTCTGGACACATCTCCTAATGATACCATCTGCACAGACTTTAAACAGATAAGGGTCATCCCAAAAATAATGTTTGACAATGGAAAAGAACCTCTTTCTCTGCTGATAAGTCATATCAGCTGGAACAATCTTCCTAACAAGGTAGTTAGCGATATCAGCAAACCATGGATCCTCAACATCTTCAGCTGCAAATGCTGACTCATCGGGGAAGGACTCGTTGATGGGAGTCCCATCATCAGATGCCTCCATTCTGGACAGATGATCAGCTACCACATTTTGTGTTCCCTTTTTGTCCCTGATCTCAATATCAAATTCTTGCAATAGGAGAATCCACCTAATTAACCTGGGTTTGACTCTGCCTTAGCAAACAAATACTTAAGAGCAGAGTGGTCAGTATGCACAATAATTTTACCACCCAGTAAATAAGATCGAAACTTATCTAGAGCAAAAACTACAGCTAGTAATTCTTTTTCTGTGGTCGCATAATTTTTCTGGGCATCATTTAAAGTTCGACTTGCATAATATACTACCCGAAGAATTTTATCAACCTTCTGACATAACACGGCTCCCACAGCGTAATCACTAGCGTCACACATTATCTCAAAAGGGAGTGACCAATCAGGAGACACAACGACAGGTGCAGAAATTAGCTTTTCTTTTAATGAATTAAAAGCTGTCAGACATTCTTCAGAAAAATGGAACTTAACATCCTTCGCCAGTAGATCACACAGAGGTTTAGAGATTTTGGAAAAATCTTTGATGAATCTTCTATAAAAACCTGCGTGTCCAAGAAAACTACGAATATCTCTAACAGAAGATGGTGGTGGGAGCTTTTCAATTACCTCGACTTTAGCCCGATCTACCTCAATACCTTTTGAAGAAATTTTGTGGCCCAGGACGATTCCTTCTCGAACCATGAAGTGGCATTTTTCCCAATTTAACACCAGATTGGTTTCTTCACACACTGGACAACACAAGATCAAGGTTTTCTAGACAGGATTCAAATGTTAGACCATAAACAGAAAAATCGTCCATAAAAACCTCAATGCATTTCTCAATATATTCAGCAAAGATGGCCATCATACAACGTTGAAACGTGCAGGAGCATTACATAATCCAAATGGCATTCTTTTATAACTATAGGTTCCATACGGACAGGTAAAAGTTGTCTTATCCTGATCCTCAGGAGCTATAGGGATTTGAAAATAACCTGAAAAGCCATCCAGAAAGCAGTAGTAGTCATGTCCAGCTAGTCTTTCCAACATTTGATCAATGAAAGGTAATGGAAAATGGTCCTTACGAGTGGCATCATTTAATTTCTATAATCAATACAAACCCGCCAACCTGTAGTGGGACGCTGGGTAATCAGCTCACCCTTTTCATTAGGAACCACAGTGATTCCTCCTTTCTTTGGTACTACCTGAACTGGACTTACCCATTTACTGTCTGAAATAGGGTAAATAATGCCTGCATCGAGTAGTTTGATTACCTCTTTCTTAACTACCTCTTTTAGGACTGGGTTAAGACGTCGCTGAGGCTGAGCCAATGGTCGGTAGTTATCTTCCATATAGATTCGGTGAGAACACAACTGAGGGCTGATTCCTTTAATATCTGCTATCGACCAACCAATAGCTGATGTATGATTGCGCAATACCTCCAGTAGTTGCTTCTCTTGAGTTCCTGTCAAGTCAGAAGAGATTATAACAGGTAATTCCGATGGTTCATTAAGAAAAGAATATTTCAAATGAGAGGGAAGAGGTTTCATCTCCACTGTAGGAGGTTTTTCAATAGATGGTCTTGGCCGGTCAGCACTTCGCTCGACTTTCTCAAATTGCTGCTGGTACTTGTGGAAGTGTGGCCGCCTTTTGTTTAACTCCTCAGCCATGAGGGCCATATCTGGATCCTCATCATCAGCTTCACAAGATGCCATAAGACATCTTTCCAGGATTTCCTCTTCTTCTCTGCTTAAAATAGTTTCCTGCACTAAAGAGTCAATAATATCTATAGCAAAGCAGGATTGAACAGTGGCAGGACGCTTCATGTTGCGTGTCATGTCGAAAACAACCTGCTCATCATGAAATCTTAGAATAATCTTCCCTCCTTCCACTCAATGAGATGCGGGCATTCTCATACGTCTGCCCAAAATTAGTGGTACTCTATATCTTCCTCCATATCAATGATGATAAAATCAGCAGGGAAAAAATTTATCAATAGAAACTACCAGGTCCTCAACTTTTCCTTTAGGATAAATTATGGAACGGTCTGCTAGTTGTAACTGAACAGATGTGGGAGCACATTGACCTACACCTAATTTCTTGAAAATAGATAAAGGCATCAAATTAATACTTGCTCCTAAATCACATAAATAAGTTACCGCAATCAACCTTCTCGATAGCGCATGGAATGATGGGAAGACCCGGATCTCCTAACTTGGGTGGCAGTTTTCTTCAGGAGAACTGCAGATACTCTTTCTGTCAACTTGACTGTGTCAGACTCTAGCAAAGAACGCCTGTTAGACAAAATATCCTTCATAAATTTAGCATACATAGGCATTTGAGACAAAGCATCAGAAAAAGGGATGTTAATAGTTAATTTCTTAAAGATATTAAGAAATTTCCCATATTGCTCGTCCATGTTCTTTTTCTTTAGTCTGTTAGGGAATGGAATAGGAGGATTATAAGAGAGTTGAGAAGGTTTAATAGTGAGAGATTCAGGAGACTCCTTCTCCTTGGGATTTGTTGTTTCCTCCACTTCAGGTTGAGATTCAGCTGGCTTATTAAAATCTTCTTCAACTTCTGGAACATCAGAAACTAGTTCCTTGCCGCTTCTCAGAGTTACTGCTTTTGCATGCTCCCTTGGGTTAGGGTCAGGCTGACTGGGAAGTGACCCCGTCGGTCGCTGTGCCAGCTGTTGTGAAATTTGACTCATTTGCCTCTCTAGGCTCAGGTTGATAGAAGCTTGATCAGCGTTTTTAGCGGCTTGTTCAGAAAGTTTAGCTTCTATTTCGGCAATCCTGGAGTTTGTAGTTTGGCCTTGTTTAAGGATTTCTGCCAGCATATTCTCAATTTTACCACTGCCTCCTTGAGAATTTTGGGATTGCTCCTGCTGTCTAAAGTAAGGTGGTCTATTTTGATTGAACCCAAAATTACCTATAGACTGATCATTACCCCTCCATGGAGGTTGTTGATTGTTCCTCCAATTATTCTGATTGAAATTGTTAGGATAGGGGTTACCTGGTCTGTTGTTGATCGATTTTAGCTCTTCGGGGTTACCTGCAAAGCTAGGACCTTCACAGTTGAACGTTTCGTGGGCTCCTCCACAATTCTCACAGCAAGGATTCAGGAAAGGCGAAGAAGTAGCTGCCTTCGCGGTTTGCTGTTGCGTCTGGTTTACAGCTAACTTTTCCACAACTTTAGTAAGAGCTGTTAGTTGAGCGGATAAATGATCCTGTGGGGGAATATTATACATACCTGCTTTTGGCTCACCTCTCCCCTTGTTCTTGCACCACTGTCTGGTACTAGCGGTCATGGTGTCCAAAAGCTCCATCGCTTCATCCCCAGTTCTTGCCATAAAGTTTCCTCCAGATGAGGAACTTAGTACCATCTTGTTTGAATCATTCAATCCCTTAAAGAATGACAGTACTAGTTCTTCGCTACTCATACCATGGTGTGGGCATTGAATCTGCAGCTCCTTGAATCTATCCCAAGAATCATACAGGGACTCACCTGGTTCTTGACAAAAGTTTGTGATTTCAGCGATCTTTCCCTTGTCTTTGACGGTGGATAGTACTTCGCCAGGAACTTGTTTGCCAAGTCAGCCCAAGTGTGGATGCTACCCGGTTGCAGACTCCTTAGCCACCTGGACGCTCCGTCTTTCAGAGAATAGGGGAACAGCTGTAGACGAATGCGCTCGTTCAGGTTCCCCGTCTTGTTGAATGTATTGCAGAAGTCCAGGAATGCAGAGATGTGGTGTGGGGCATCATCTGAGTCAAGTCCGCTGAATTGTCCCTGGTGGTACAACGTGGTGATGAAGCTCGTCTTGAATTGCCAGGCGTCGAGCTCAGTTTGCGTCACTTGAGGGAGGACGATAGCAGAATCGTCCTTCTACTGATGGTTGCTGGTACTCCCCCAGAGTTTGTCTGGTCGTCATGGCAAACTGTAGTTGTCGCCTGCTGTGGAGAACTCTTTCGATCTCTGGCTGAAATTCAGCTATAGGTTCTCCTGCAGATCGGTCCGACGCATAAGAGACGAGTTGGTATGAATATGGAAAAACTAGATTAACTATATACGTGGCAAAAATAAAGAGAAAATATCAAACAGAAAATAAAAGAATGAAAAATTTAACTTATCCCAATTAAATAATTGTCAATTAACCGTGCCGGAGGTCCCCGGCAACGGCGCCAAAAACTTGATGGAGAAATATGTGACTACTTCTACCACATAGGCAGTGTACCTATCGTTTTGCGGGTATAGTGATTAAATGGGGTTGTCGATCTCAGGGACCTCGTATAATTAATTGACAAATATTTGATTAACTGGGAAATTAAGTTAAACTAAAGAAAACAGGAAATATCACTTTTTCGGTTTTGATTGATTAAAAGAAACTAAACTACAAGGAAAAATAGAACAATTAAATAAACACAGAGGGATTTAAAGAGTGGTGAATGTGATAAATAGAAAAGCGCACCCCGGGTTGTTTGCTTACCTATTCCTTTTATATCTGTTACTAAATTCTTCCTTTAATTTTACTGCAATAACTCAGAAACTTTAATTAATTCATTAACGACTAAGTATAATGAATCCTAACCAATTGTTAGACCTAGCAGCAGGCTAATGCTCTAGACCGGACACAATTAATCGCATAAAGAGCAGTTTCTATTGGAGTCTAATTAACCTATAGGCCGGATCAGGCTTCTAGCTGTTAATTAGGTTCAACTTCCTTCTAGTTATTTATCTCAGCTCTCGCATTTTAATAAAATAACTACAAGGGTTGTTTTAACTACCGGCCAAATAATTAAAACACTTGAAGGACAGGAATTGAACTGTTGCAGTTAACTAAATTTATTTAAAGAAATACATAACAGAATTTAGGAAATAGGTTCGCTTCCCAACCCGGGAAGCTAAAATACTTACTCGCTCATCGTTACAGAAACAACGATAACAGAAAAGGAATGCATTAAATAAATTAAAGTAAGGGTAAGAGATAACTCCAGTTTAGAAGTTCACTCCGGTTCCTCGCTTCAACTTCGTCTTGCGTTGCCCCGTCTGCTAATTTATTTCTGTAGAGCTGGTGCGTAATAGTGGAAATAAAATAAAGAGTGGGTGTATGTATTACGTGGGAATTTAATGGAGTGGATGGGTGATTATTTTTGATGAAGTGAATGGAGTACGATTGTGGGAGACTGCGTGGGTGAACGGATTAATTCGTGGACTGATAAATGGATGGATTGTTGTTCTTAGCTTCCAGTAGTATGGGTTTATATAGGCGGAGGACATGGGAAACAGACAAAGGAGAACTGACAGGAATTGTGAGCTACTGAGTAGATGGCGGTGGAGTTGGTGCAGATCCGTGAAGATTTCAATCAGAGATTTCATCGGGCAGAGCAATTGATAATTGATTACAGTCACGCGTGCACAAATTAAGGTGGGCGATCGTCTGCAATTAATGAAGGTAGTTGATTGCGGCGCCGCGAAGGAAGAAGAAGACTATTCGCGTTGTCGTAATCTGAATCTGGCTATTTTTTTAACATGTCCGCGCCTCTGTTTTGGTCCGGGACTTAGTCCATGTTTGAAGTCCCGGACCAAGCTTGTTTAATTTCTTCGGATTTTACCTCTGTTATGGTCCGGGTCTTGAGCCTTGATAAGGTCCCGGACCATGCTGTTTAAATTACACGGATTTTTGCCTCTGTTATGGTCCGGGTCTTGAGCCTTGATAAGGTCCCGGACCATGCAAAAGAAATAGGTCGAGATTTCGGGACTTAGTCTGTGTATCAAGTCCCGGACCATACTTAAAAATGGGCCGTGAATGCTTCCGACGGGCCTAGATTCTTCGTTATAAGTCCGTTTTACTCGCCGTTTGTTGCGTTGGAAAGCTTGTGAAATAAACCATTTGATTCCAACACTTTTTCCTACATTTAACAAAACACATATCAATCATATCAAAACATAAATCTAGGAAAATCGTAACATAAGTGAGAAATATTACTTAGAATACTGCAAATTATAAGGTAATTAAACCCTTAAAAGTCTATATATTTCGCACTTATCAATGGCCCCCAGTTCTAAATCGTGGGTAGGGTGGTTCTCTTCATGCTTCTTCAGCTGTCGGGAGGCGTAAGCTACGACCTTCCCGTGTTGCATCAACACACAACCCATACCTCTGCCTGATGCATCGCAATAGACCTCAAAACCATCTGGACCGTCTGGTATAGTCAGGACTGGTGCAGATGTTAGAGCATCCTTGAGACTCTGGAAAGAACTCTCACAGTCGACTATCCACTCGAATGGTGCATCCTTCTTCATTAAGGAAGTCATCGGCTTCGAGACACTGGAGAAGTCCTTCACAAACCTCCTATAATAACCTGCCAGACCGAGGAAGCTCCTGATATTGGTAACTGTCTTCGGCCTAGGCCAGGTGCGCACTGCATCAATCTTTGTCGGATCAACAACGATCCCGGCCTCAGAAATCACATGTCCAAGAAAGGATACTTGGTTCAGCCAAAACTCACATTTTGAAAATTTAGCATACAATTGATTCTTCCTCAATGTTTGTAACACATTTCTCAGGTGGCTTTCATGCTCACCTCTCGATTTCGAGTACACAAGAATATCGTCGATGAAGACTACCACAGACTTGTCCAACTGATCTTGGAACAAGCGGTTCATTAAATCCATGAACTTCGCTGGTGCATTGGATAACCCAAACGGCATAACCGTAAACTCATAATGTCCATACCTAGTTCTGAATGCTGTCTTCTCAATATCACTGTCACGGATGGCTATCTGATGGTATCCGGATTGTAGATCTATCTTGGAGAATACTGATGCTCCCCTCAACTGGTCAAATAAGTCGTCAATGCGTGGTAAAGGGTAACGGTTCTTCACCGTAACTGCATTCAGCTCCCGATAGTCAATACACAGGCGGAGACTACCGTCCTTCTTCTTCACGAAGAGGACCGGCGCTCCCCATGGTGAAACGCTAGGGCGGATAAATCCCTTGTCGAGTAGGTCTCTCAGCTGCTCCTTGAGCTCTGTCATCTCTGCTGGAGCCATACGATAGGGCGCCTTCGCAATTGGTCCGGTGCCCGGAACCAAATCAATCTCAAACTCCACTTCCCGTGCTGGCGGCATGCCCGGCAGTTCCTTAGGAAATACATCAGGAAACTCCGACACTACCGGCACTTCAGGACTAAGCTCTGGGTCTCTCTCTATGTCCTGGACATAGCAGAGGTATACATCACTCCCTCGTCGTAGTTCACGACACATAGCCATGGCGGTGATGATCTAAGTCGAAGGCTCCCTGGGCCTCTGTCGGTAAGATATAGTAACCCCAGATGGACTCCGAAGAAGCAGACGATGCTCGGCACACAGGATTCTGCCCTTGTACCGCTCCAACCAGTTCATCCCGACAATCACATCAAAACCAAGTCCGTCGAACTCTATCAAGTCGATCGGAAATTCTTCACCTCTGATTCGTACAACAACATCTCGGTGGTAGCGGGTACACCTGATCCGCTCTTTCGACGGGAGAGTGACTAGGAAGTCTGGCATCTCATCACCGTCTAACCCCAGCCTCTTCGCAAAGGATAGCGAAATAAAGGTATGAGAGGCTCCGGAGTCGAACAAGATCGAAGCGTCCACGCCATTGACTGGAAAGGTACCGGTGAGGATTGTGCCGCTCTTGCCGGCTTCTGCCTCATTGCAGACACTCAGTATACCTCCCGTTCCGAGAGCACAGCCTAATTCATTGGCAAACTAATAAGTATTGGGTGACAACACTGTTTATATACTCCAACAACTCCACTTTATTCATTAACACACTCTTCTTACATTATACGTTGGTTTACACTGTTAACATAACTAACACATACATAACATCCTTAACATACACTGGCTTAACACATTACACAATTATGCAAGGCTTTAAAACTGTCTGAAGGTCAAATTCAAACGTCCGGGTTTCATGTGTGTGGCATTGATCACTGCCGACGGTGCGGTATTCAGTTTGATCTTTCTGATGCCGTGGTATAGCATCCTTGACTGCCCACCCATGATTAACACATCTCCTGACTTTAGTACTAACTTCTTTGCGAGATCAGCACGCTTCTGCTCGCCATATATAAATACTGCGGTATCACCAATGGACCAAGACACCACGGGTACTCCCTTACTTAGAGACTCGGGTGACTCGTCCTTATCTTGGTGTAAACCTAATCGTCCACCTTTCTGGTAGAAGTTCACAATACACAAATCTGCTTTAACACTTGGAATTGAATCCGTTTCAACTTGCTGAGCAATTCCCACGGCGTGGTTAACGACCGCAAGGAACTCCTCAGGTATCACCGGTACAGTTGCTCCGTCTTCAGCTCGCACTTCCTGATATGTCTTGGTGTAAGGATTCCAGTCCTTACCCATGCACATCATCTTCAATTTCATTCTTGATCCGCTCGGGTATTCAGGTGTGTAGAAAACCTCCCGGTGTTGCTCCAAGTTCATTGCATCTTCTGATAATGGACTTGTGCTTCCGTGTCAGGTATCCATTTAAGAGTATCATACCTGGCTGGATAACCTGACATTGCTCCATTGGAAAGTCGGTGATGTTGACGGTAGTTTCTTCAGGGTTTGGTGTGGGATTGGATAGCATATATCGAAGGTTCCTTTAAGTTTAGGATTACCTAATTAGGTGACTTTCACACTGTACTTTAACTCTTTACTCACATAATAATACACTTGGACTCACTAATACACACATGCATGAAATGCGGTATGCAATCACTTATTTCATTCAACAGTTTAGGCGGTACCTGGTCTAGTAAAGGGCCCTGGCGCCTCAGACCGGTCCACCACGTTCAGGGTGGCCTTGCTAGGTCCCGACCCTTTCCCCTTCTGGGAATCAGTGTACCTCTGATCTGTGGGTGGCTGATTAGCCGTCTTCGGGCCATCAGTAGCCGCTGTGGCCTTACCCTTCCACTGCCCCTTGGGCTTGTTGACTCTGCTGTTGGGGTTCCGGTAACACTCGTAGTCACGGTGACCCCATTTCTCGCAGTAACGACACTGCACGTCGTTTCCCTTGCAGTCCTTGCCAGGGTGGTCTCCGTTACACCACTTACAGTAGTAGTGGCGCTCCGGTCCAGAACCCGTGCTAGCTGCTATCACAATACTCAATTAATACTTATTTCACAACTTAAAACATACACTTCAACTTGTCACACATGATTAAATAATTACCCTTAGGTGGGTAAGAGCGTAGGGGTTTCGCCCGCGTAAGCATATGTGAGCTTCAGTGGCTCCTCAGCTGTGGTGGTTTGGGATTGGCCCTTGTCACCCTGGTGCTGACACTTCTAGGGCTGGGGATAAGGTTTCTTCTTCTTCTTTCCTCCCCCGTATCCCTGCGGACTCTAGCCCTCGCTCGTGGCCTTGCGCTTGTGCGCATTCTCCTCGTCCCTCAGACGACGGTAATCTCAACCTTAGCAGCGGCATGATAGCAGTCCTGAATTTAGGACGTCAGTCATGCTCCGCAATACATACTCACAAACTTACATTAATATTCACTCATGGATTACACTTATTCACATCACACTTCATTTAAATTACCTGCAAGGTAGTATACTCACTGGCCCCATCCCATAGCGAAGACGGTGGCTAGACCGTTGTAGAAACGGTTTACCAGCACCCGGTTCGAGTATCCCAGGTCCGGTAACAGGTGGATGAGGCCGGTGAATGCAGTGTAGTACTCATCAACCGACACCTTGTCCCCATGCCTCAGAATATCCAGCTCCAGGCGCTTGGCCTCTTGAACATGCACATGGTAGTATTTGGCTCGCAGTAGAGCCGTGTACTCCCTCCATCCGAACTGAGGATCCGCCATTCGGTCCTCTCTCACAAGCTTCCACCAACTCTGTGCCGAACCCTTCAAGTAGTAAGCGGCAAGACGGACCTTGGCCCCAGCAGGCACATCCAAGGTCTCGTAGGCGGTCTCCAACTCGGAGATGTACGCCTCCAGCTTACGTGGGTCGGTCTCCCCATGAAACGACGGGGGTCTCAAGTCTGCCAATGCCTTGGCCCAGTTGGTCTCTCGTGGCGGTGGCGGTGGTGGTTGAACTTCGGGCTGTTGCCCCTGCTGAATTGCAGCTACAAGTTGTGGGACCATTTGGGCTACGGCGGCCGCTACTGCTTCGGCCATAACCTGAGCCGTAGTATTCTCGCCCTGGTCATCCATATCTCCAGTACCACCTCCCCGGCCTCTACCTCTCGGTCTACCTGACATCTGAATTCACACGAACATCATTAGCATTATGCTTACACACTTATCAGTTCCAACGGTTTAAACGTTTTCCCCCGACAACAAGGTATCTCCACACTTGGTTAGTGGTTAACCTTTCCATAACTGCTCACTTAGGTAACTGTAGTTAGGTTTCCTAACTCGGTATTTTCCTAAACTCGGTATTCTAGTCATCAGAGCGATACTTCGCTCTGATACCACTTTCTGTAACACCCCTACAACGGACTTCACAACTAATTGAAATCGCAGCGGAAATAAACAACTAACATTAACTAAACGCTTCGGTGCTACAACGCCGTCAACCACCCACGTGGTTTACAAGGCAGAATACATACAAGTGTACCGGTCTGATGATCAGACTCCCGAGCATAGAACTAAACCATAAATACATCACATACAATACCGAGTATTTAATTATATTCCTTCACAGTAAACTGCCAATATTCCACCACAGTAGTTTCAACGGAGTCAAAATATAATGCCACGGGAGCACAGGCGCAACCCGGGCTCAACTCCAAATAAACCAAAGTACAACTGCAGCCTAGAACCTACAGCCACTCTGCTTCCTCGATCCTCATCCTGCAGTAAAAATATGGAGCCCCCGAGGGGGTCAGCAACCCTTGGCTGGTATGGTTAACGCGCAGCCCATCGACTACCGGGATACGCGCAACTAATTGTCATGATAACATGGCATTCATTTTAAACATAACATAACATAACTATTATGTGGCATAGCATCAATAGTGCATAGCACAACATCACCGTCTAACCCCAGCCTAACATGTCTTAAACAACCTTATAATATCATTACTAAATAATCACCATCATTAGACATCGGTTTCTACCCTTAACAAACAAAGTTTTTTGGTCAAAACAGTACCATGTCCGAACTTGTGTCCGAGTTTCCAAAGTTCGGACATAGGTCGAGACTCAAAAGGGTGAAACCAGACGGATGTCCGAACATGTGTCCGAGCTTCCAAAGTTCGGACACAGGTCAAGCAAAACCAAAGGAAAAATTCCAGGCGTCCGAACATGTGTCTGAGCTTCCAAAGTTCGGACACAGGTCGAAGCAAAATCAGAGAAAAGAGATGGGTGTGTCCGAACTTCTTCCTGGACTTACAAGTTCGGACACCATTCGAGACTTGTAAGCCAGACTCGTCCTCGCACCCCGTCCGAACATCAAAGGTCGGACGGTAGTTCGGACATCACTTAAAACCCAGAAAATTTAAACGCAACAGGGCATGTCCGAGCTTCCAAATTCGGACGGAAGTTCGGACGTGCCTGAAAACTCATTTTCTATACCCTTAAACACTTACTCATTTCTTACCAAAATCCCCAACACTTATATTGTTTTCTCCTTAGGTTTCTAAGTGGTGTTTCATACCTAATAATAACCATTATGCCAAAATATTTCCTCAACACTAACATCATCTCCCAAGCATCTTTCCTACAAACCAAACTCCTTATGACATTCTTGAAATCCTTTTACCAGTTTATACCTTCTCCTTGTTTACCAAAGTTTGCATAAGTCTCAACACAACTCCAAAAATGACTTTGGTGTATTCCAAAACACTCATTTGATTTCTAATCCTCCAAGACAATGCCTAAGTCCTTTTTGCATCCTAGAACACCTCATTACATGGTTCTTTCTCTAGTAAAATACTTATTCATTTCTAACACTTCCTAGTTCACCAAAACTTATTTAAACACCTAGAACTTCTTATACATTACCTAGTTTTTGACATGGGTTCTACTAACATCTTGTTACAACAACACAACAGTCTTCACCATTAAATATCCAAGGACACTTGAATTCATCAAGAACACTCGTATACACAAATTTCACCCAATTAACACTACATCACAATATAGTGCATAATTTAAATTGCTTGGCACTTAGGCCCTTAAATTGCATAAACCATAAACACTGAATTTCCCACGTTATATTTGCCTTTGACCTGCAAATACACCCAACATACATATGCCCTTAATAAACTCCTTGAGAGCATTTTACTAACTCATTTACCATTAGCTCCTTAAGTAGTTTTAATGAACAACTTAAGCTCATTTTTCCTAAGGCATTGTAAGCTACATTAGGTTAGCATATTTACCTCTTTTCCTTACAAACTCCTTTCTTGTTTCCTTGATTAAAATCGGCAAGGACCTTGATTGTTTGTCAACTTCTAATCAATATACAAGCAAGGTAATGAGTATTCAAGCTTCATGCTTAATCTCATTGTAAACCCTAGGTTATATATATTGTCTTAACACATTAAGATAGTTGTTTTACCTTGGAAATGAAAGAGAGTTTGGATAGGTAGCAAGAGAAGACTCCACCAAGCCCTTGAATGATTGAAATGAAGCTAGAACAAAGCAAGAGAATGAACACCATCAATGGTGATTTTCGGTCAACACTAACACATGGAGGAAATGTTATTTTTCTTTGAGTTTCCTTACCTTGAAGCAAAGGAGAACAATGAAATGTAAAAAGATGAGCTCAAGCTCCTCCCATGGAGATTCCTCTTGGCACCGAAATGGAGCTCTTGGAGTTTTAGAAGATAGAATTGAAGAGCTTGGCAAGACTAAGAGAATGGTGGTCTTAGTTTTTGATTTGGTGAATGGAGCTAGGAATTACAAGAGATTGAAGATGGTGAATGGTGGTGTGCTGTAGCAATCGTAGAAGATAGAAAGAAGGAAGGTAGAAGACGGTGGGAATGCAAGGGAATGAAGAGAATGAAGTTTGAGTTACTTTTGAAGATATTTGTAAGTTAAAGCAAATAGTAACTATTAGTCATTCTTTATTTACTTAATAAGCTATCAAGAGTGGTGACTCACCACATGGAAAACCGGCCCCCATTATGTAATAAGGGGTATTTTAGTCTTTGTTGACCAATTAACTTACTTATATTGACTTATGTTATAAACTAGCTTATTCTAGTTACTATTCACAAAACAAGGCACATAATTGTGAAATTTTTGATTTCCCATTGATTTAGACTTCCTAATGTGATACTAAGTAGTACACATTTTAATTAAAGATTAATGATGGACATTTAGCCATTCAAAACCCATTACAAGACAATTTTTCAAAAATGTGCTTTAAGACTCCTTAAAGCACATTTTGTGTTTTAACTTGTTTTCAAGCTTGGTTTTCTTTGGTAATTGGTTTAATATGTTCATTAATATATAAATAAGGTCTTGGTAAGCTCATTAGGTCTTAACCAAGACTATCCCAAGCTTAGAGCACATTTTAGCCCATATTGACCTTAAGGTATTTATTTGTGTTTTCTATGGTTTAAATTGTTTACTAATGTTTCTAAGACTCTTTTTAGTCTTAATATACCATATTTTAATGTTTAAACAACATACTAAGGTTTGGGTATTTCAATCTACCCCCCTTAAAAGAACTTTGTCCCCAAAGTTCACACTTCCCACATATCTTTAATATCAGAAAAGAACACGGGGATACTTATAAAACAACACTTCCATAATAACATTAACAACATACTTACATAACAACGGACTCATGTCCAACAACATAACATCATTCAGACACAACGGTCTGTAACATAACAAGATAACAACATAACATAGACAATGTATTTCAATACATGTCATACACATATAACCAAAACGGCTCTACCCCCTTAAAATAGGGGTACGCCCCGTACCTATACATACAAACACTAAGAAGTAAACAACGATGAGTACTTCGCCTTCATTTTATCTTCCAGCTCCCAAGTGGCCTCCTCGACATCCTGGTTAGACCAGAGGACCTTCACCAGTCTCACAGACTTATGGCGAGTGTCTCGAGTCTTAGTGTCCAGAATCCGTACGGGAGTCTCCACTGATCGCATGGTCGGCTCTAAGGTTAGCCTTTCAGGCTGAAGTACATGAGACGGATGAGACATATATTTCTTCAACTGGGACACATGAAATACATCATGTACCTTGCCCAGCTCAGCAGGTAATTCAAGTCTGTAAGCCACCGGGCCTATCCGCTCCGTCACAACATAAGACCCCACATATTTTGGGCTCAACTTGCCTTTAGCCAAAACGAAACACTCCCTTCATGGGGGATACTCTAAGAAATACCTGATCGCCCACGGCGAACTCCAGGTCACGTCTGCGCACATCGGCGTATGATTTCTGCCTATCCTGAGCTTCCTTCATGTTAGCCCGGATTTGGCGTACTTCTGCTTGAACTTGTTCCAGGTACTCTGGTCCTATAATGACCGTCTCACTCGACTCATCCCAGCATAATGGTGTGCGGCATGGTCTACCGTACAAAGCCTGGAAGGGAGACATCTTGATCGAAGCATGGTAACTGTTGTTGTAGCTAAACTCAATTAGATGTAACTTATCAGTCCAGCTGGTCTAAAAGTCAAGTGCACATGCACGTAACATATCCTCAAGCGTCTGGATGGTGCGCTCACTCTGACCATCTGTCTGTGGGTGGAACGCTGTACTTAGCTTCAGCTCTGTACCAAGCGCTTCCCGTGTAGTTCTCCAGTACCTCGAGAGGAATCTGGTATCCCTATCAGACACGATAGTCTTTGGTACCCCATGGTGCCGTACAATCTCTCTGTCGAAGAGCTCTGCAAGCTTTGCCACTTTCCAGGTGTCCTTCATCGGTATGAATCGAGCCACCTTGGTCAGTCGGTCAACAACAACCCAAATCATATTCAGACCTCCCCTTGTAGGCGGAAGCCCTACTACGAAGTCCATAGAAATGTCATGGAACTTCCACTCAGGCACTGGCATTGGCTGTACCATACCACCAGGCCGTCGGTGCTCAAACTTGACATTCTGACAATGAGACACCTTACCACATAATCATTCACATCCTTTTTCATACCAGTCCACGAAAAATACCTTTTCATATCCTTATACATTTTTGAAGCTCTTGGGTGAATCGAAGTAGTAGAACAATGGGATTCACTCAGTATACGCTCCTTCAGCTCAGCGCTACTCTCTCGGAATACACAGTCGGCCATTCAGCCTAATCAGGTCATCATCGTGGAGCCGGAAGTCGTACTTCTGACCCTCGAATGTGCATCAATAAGCTTCTGCCTGATCTCCAACATATACTGATCCGTCATCTGAGCACTCCACACCTCTTCAACCAAGCTAGAATGAGAGACTAGCGAATGGAGAGAGTGTGCTCGGCGACTCAGTGCGTCAGCTACCACATTTGCCTTACCCTCTTTATACTGCAGGTTGATGTCGTAATCGTTTAGAAACTCGACCCACCTTCTTTGTCTCATGTTCAACTCCATCTGAGTGAACAACTACTTTAAACTCTTGTGGTCGGAATAGATTGTCACGCTTACCCCATATAAATGATGTCGCCATATCTTCAGTGCGAAGACAATGGCACCCAATTCTAAGTCATGGGTAGAGTAGTTCTCTTCGTGCTTCTTCAGCTGTCGGGAGGCGTATGCTACGACCTTCCCGTGTTGCATCAACACACAACCCATACTTCTACCTGATGCGTCGCAATAGACCTCAAAACCATCTGGACCGTCTGGTATAGTCAGAACTGGTGCAGATGTCAGAGCATCCTTGAGGCTCTGGAAAGAACTCTCACAATCGACTGTCCACTCGAATGGTGCATCCTTCTTCATTAAGGAAGTCATCGGCTTCAAGACACTGGAGAAGTCCTTCACAAATCTCCTATAATATCCTGCTAGACCGAGGAAGCTCCGAATGTCGGTAACTGTCTTCGGCCTAGGCCAGGTGCGTACTGCATCTATCTTTGCCGGATCAACAGCGATCCCGGCCTCAGAAATCACATGTCCAAGAAAGGAAACTTGGTTCAACCAAAACTCACACTTAGAAAATTTAGTATACAACTGATTTTCCCTCAATGTTTACAACACACCTCTCAGGTGGCTTTCATGCTCACCTCTCGATTTCGAGTACACTAGTATATCGTCGATGAAGACTACCACTGACTTGTCCAACTGATCTTGGAACAAGAGGTTCATTAAGTCCATGAACTTGGCTGGTGCATTGGATAAACCAAACGGCATAACCGTAAACTCATAATGACCGTATCTAGTTCTGAAAGCGGTCTTCTCTATGTCACTTTCCCGGATAGCAATCTGATGGTAACCGGATCGTAAATCTATCTTGGAGAATACTGACGCTCCTTTCAACTGATCAAATAAGTCGTCGATGCGTGGTAAAGGATAACGGTTCTTCACCGTAACTGCATTCAGCTCTCGATAGTCGATGCAAAGGCGGAGACTACCGTCCTTCTTCTTCACGAAGAGGACCGGCGCTCCCCATGGTGAAACTCTAGGGCGGATAAATCCCTTGTCGAGTAGGTCTCTCAGCTGCTCCTTGAGCTCTGTCATCTCTGCTGGAGCCATACGATAGGGCGCCTTCGCAATTGGTCCGGTGCCCGGAACCAAATCAATCTCAAACTCTACTTCCCGTGTTGGCGGCATGCCCGGCGTTCCTTAGGAAATACATCAGGAAACTCCAACACTACCGGCACATCTGGGCTAAACTCTGGGTCTCTCTCTATGTCCTGGACATAGCAGAGGTATACATCATTCCCTCGTCGTAATTCACGATACATGGCCATGGCGGTGATGATCTGAGTCGAAGGCTCCCTGGGCCTCTGGCGGTATGATATAGTAACCCCAGACGGACTCTGAAGAAGCAGACGATGCTCGGCACACAGGATTCTGCCCTTGTACCGCTCCAACCAGTTCATCCCGACAATCACATCAAAACCAAGTCCCTCAAACTCTATCAAGTCGATCGGAAACTCTTCTTCTCTAATTCGTACAACAACATCTCAGTGGTAGCGGGTACACTTGATCCGCTCTCTCGATGGGAGAGTGACTAAGAAATCAGACATCTCTTCACCGTCTAACCCCAGCCTCTTCGCAAAAGATAGCGAAATAAATGTATGTGAGGCTCTGGAGTCGAACAAGATCGAAGCGTCCACGCCATTGACTAGAAAGGTACCAGTGGGATTGTGCCGCTCTTTCCGGCTTCTGCCTCATTGCAGACACTCAGTATACCTCCCATTCCGAGTGCACAGCCTAATTTATTGGAAAACTTATAAGCATACAGTAACAACACGGTTGACATACTTCAAAACAACTCCACTTTATTCATTAACACACTTTTTACACCACACAGTTGGTTTATATGGTAGACATAGCTAAATAGCATACTTAACATACAACTGGCTTAACACATTACATGATTACACCAGGCTTTAAAACTGCCTGAAGGTCAAATTCAAACGTCCAGGTTTCATGTGTGTGGCATTGATCACTATCGAAGGTGCGGTATTCAGTTTGATCTTCTTGATACCATGATATAGCATCCTTGACTGCCCACCCATGATTAACACATCTCTTGATTTCAACACTAACTTCTTTGCGAGATCAGCACCTTCTGCTCGCCGTACACAAACACTGCGGTATCACCAATGGACCAAGACACCACGGGTACTCCCCTACTTAGAGACTCGGGTGACTCATCCTTATCTTGGTGTAACCCTAACCGTCCACCTTTCTGGTAGAAGTTCACAATACATAGATCTGTTTTACCACTTGGTATTGAATCCGTTTCAACTTGCTGAGCAATTCCCACGGCGTGCTCAACGACCGCAAGGAACTCCTCAGGTATCATCGGTACAATTGCTCCATCTTCAGCTCGCACGTCTTGATATGTCTTGGTGTAAGGATTCCAGTCCTTACCCATGCACATCATCTTCATTTCATCCTCGATCCGCTCGGGTATTCGGGTGTGTAGAAACCTCCAGTGCTGCTCCTATCTCGTTGCATCGTCGGACAATATGGATTTGTGCTTCTGGTGTCAGGTATCCACTTAAGAGTATCATACCTGGTTGGATAACCTGACATTGCTCCATTGGAAAGTCGGTGATGCTGATGGTGGTTTCTTCAGGGTTTGGTGCGGGTGGGATTGGATAGCAAATATGAAGGTTCCTAAGTTTCAAATTACCTAATTTAGGTGACTTTCACAGTATACTTTAGCTTTACTTACATGTTTGTACATTTAGACTCACTAACACACATGCATGAAATGCGGTATGCAATCACTTATTCATTCAACAGTTAAGGCGGTACCTGGTCTAGAAAGGGTCCTGGTGCCTCAGACCAGTCCCCACATTCAGGGCGGCCTTGCTAGGTCCCGACCCTTTCCCTTCTGGGAATCAATGTACCTCTGATCTGTGGGTGGCTGATTAGCCGTCTTCGGGCCATCGGTGATCGCGGCGGCCTTACCTTCTTCCACTGCCCCTTGGGCTTGTAGTTTCTTCCATTCGGTTCTGGAAGCACTCGTAGTCATGATGCCCCATCTTCTTGCAGAATCGGCACTGCACATCCAATGTTTTTAGGATCGCGATCCTAGTGTAGGATCGTAAGTGACCCCTAGGATCGGATCGTGGGATCGAATCGTGGGATCGTTCAATCCTACAAAAAGTGAGTAATATTGTTGAAAATTATACATATGTTATAACAACATCTATTTAAAGCATAAAGTTTAATTTGAGTAAGAATATATAGCATTATTGAATCGTAAAATAAACTTAAGACCATAACAATGATAGTACGCTTACAAAATTGAAATATAGACTAGCAACCATATTAATTTTAATAATATTGTCCATAGGAAAGATAAAATTTAATAAGATAGGTTAAACATAAATCAAATCCATAGATTGCATAATTTTTATGTGCGTTTTTTATTTATTTCATCCCCTCCAACAAACATTATGAGCGACAAGTTATTATGAACAAAATCATGGGTTTCCAATCATCCTCATTTAAAAGGGTAAGTAAGCAATGGAACACAAAACCAAATGAGTTCTAACAGCTTATTGTTTCAATTATAAACCAAGAAGAAACAAAATGATAAAAGTAATCAATAATTTTTATAAATTTGTATTGGTTCTTTAAAGTTTTTTTCATATTCTACTTTACAGCTTTATAACTTTGAATATTTCAATCATTGCAATATTAAATAACACTTTAAATGTCATACATTTTTTTGAATACCTAGGTACATATTATAATCTTTCATGATGGAGAGTAACAAGAAGTTATATTCCAATCTTAATCCTTATCCACTCAGTGACCTCAAATAAATCTACATTACAAGTCATTTTAATAATATCCAGTTGTATGTTAAAGTCATAATATTTTATGGATTATGAGCTATCTACAAAATTTTGAAAACTTTTGTTTCCCCAAATTTTTAATATATAATTCACATTGATATGAAAAAGATAAATTGTAAACAAAGTTGGGATCGATGGGATCGTAGGATAGTACTATGAATCTAGAGTGCAGAATCGTAGGATCGTGCAATGGAATCGTGATCCTTTGACGATCCTACATGGCTCCGATCCTACCCACGATCCGGATCGTAACTATGAATTTGGATCGTAAAATCGTAGGATCGTGGGATCGAATCGCGATTCTGTGAACATTGTGCACATCGTTGCCCTTGGCAGTCCTTGTCGGGGTGTCTCTGTTACACCACTTGTAGTAGTAGTGGCGATCGGATCCAGATCCCGCGCTAGCTGCTAACACATTACACATTCAGTACACACTTCACATCATAACATCACACTTAAACTCGATATTCAGTACTAATTGTTTACCCTTGAATGGTTGAGAGCGCAGGGGCTTAGCCGCATATGCATAGGTGAGCTGCAATAGCTCCTCAGCAGCTGTGGTCTGGGCTTGGCCCTTGCCACCCTGTTGCTGTCATTTCTGGACTGGGGGTATGGCTTTTTCTTCTTTCCACCCCCGTACCCTTGCGTGCTTTGACCCTCGCTAGTGGCCTTGCGCTTGAGCGCATTCTCTCTCTTCGTCTCTCAGACGACGGTTATCTCTACTATAGCAGCGGCATGATAGCACTCCTATTATTTAGGGTGTTAGTTATGCCCCGCAAACAAACTCGCAATTACATTCACACATTGTACATACTATTCACATCACACTGTAGTTCATTACCTGCAAAGTAGTTTATCCGGTTGGCCCATACCATAGCGGTAGGCGGTAGCTAAGTCCATTGTAGAAACGTTCGCTAATATCCGGTCTGGTATCCCAATCTGGTAGCAGTGGATAAGTCCGATGAAAGCGGAGTAGTACTCATCTACCGTCATCTTATCCCCTTGTCTCAGATTGTCCAACTCTAGGCGCTTGGCCTTTGCACGTGTATCGGTAGTACTTGGCTCGCAGCAGAGCCGTGTACTCCCTCCACTGAAACGTAGGATCAACAACTCTGCCCTCCCTTACCAGCTTCCACCAACTCTGTGTCGAACCCTTTAGATAGTAAGCGGTAAGTCGAACCTTGGCACCATAGGCACCGCCAAGGTCTCGAAGGCGAGATCTCCATCTCGAGATGTACGCCTCCAGCTTACGAGGATCGGTCTCCCCACAATATGACGAGTGTCTCAAATCTGCCAACGCCTTGACCAAGTTGGTCTCTCGAGGCGGTGGCGGTGGTGGCTGAACTTTGGGTTGTTACCCCTGCTGTATCGCAGCTACAACTGCGGGACCATCTGGGCTACGCGGCCGCTACAGCGTCGGCCATGACTTGTGCCGTAGTATTTTCTTCCTGGTTCCCGGTTCACCAATGCCGCGCCCGCGGCCTCTACCACGTGGTCTACCTAACATCTGAATTCACACGAACATTCATTAGCATTATGCTTTCACACTTATCGGTTCAACAGTTGTAGCATCTTCCCGACAATAAGGTATTTCCACACTTAGTTAGTGGTTACCCTTTCCATAACTGCTCACTTAGGTAACTATGGTTAGATTTCCTAACTCGGTATGTTTCCTAAGCTCGGTATTCTAGCCATCAGAGCGAGTATCGCTCTGATCCAATTTTTGTAACACACCCCTACTACGTACTTAACAACTAACCGAAATCGCAGCGGGAACAAACAACTAAACAATTGCAAACAGGTTAATTGATCTATTAAAAACTAAATAAATTAATCTAGAAAATATAAATCAATAAGTCTGTCGGTTGCAAAAATCCCGGTCACTATAGTATAGACGTTAAGCAACCAAGTATCGAACCGTGGGACTTGAATAAATAAGCCTAAGTCCTATCCTAATCCTAAGAAAACTCTGCAAATTCAGGGGGGTTGTGAATTGTTTCTTCTGAAACTGAATCAAATAAATGCAAATCAGAATTGAAATAGCAATCGGTAAAATGAATGATGAGTTTGATAATATGAGTGGAACTCCGGTTTGGGTTGTTCTTTATGGTTGATTCTAGTACATCCTACAATTTAATTATGAGAACGGAAAGGCCAATTCTTTCTATCTCTTCAATGCTAAATCCTAGTTCATTGAAGAGCTCACTATCAGAACATGTCAACTCTAATCTCGCAGTTGGCAAAACACATATAGTGGCATAAGCACAAAGAATTG
>JAIOTZ010000884.1:0-42899 GCA_023374045.1 Limonium bicolor
TTTGAATTGGTTATCAGCTTGACAGGATCCTATCCACATCAGGTGGCTTAGTTTTTTTTGTAAAATTATAAGACACGAATCGAGCTTGAGTTTAGGAATACTACCTTGGGTGTTAAAGCTCGTTTTTTTTTCTTTCCTCTGAGTTGGCCCTTGGCGCACCCTGGTATATTTTTTTTAGCTGGACAGAAAAACCCAACGCTATATTCAGTTGTTACCTGATCTAGTTTCGTTAGTCAGTATTGGGTAAGTACATATTATGTCTCCGTTTAGCAGATCTCCTTACCTTGATCAGTGGCTAGTTGGTTGGGGATCTTGGCTCACTCCCAGCATGACCTCACCGAGGAAATTTAACCCACTAGCATAGAGAAGATAGAGGGAGTTATTGCAAGTTAACACTTCTGATTACGGGAATGGATAATGAAGGAGGTTGCAGAACCAGAACTTTCCCCTCTTACCTTGCCGATTTACCAGGGTTGTCCTGATGCGCAGGGCTTAAACACCAACCGGGAGGTGCAGGGAGTAGACAGGGCTTGAGCTACTGATTTATGGATGAGAAGTTTATGTGTCACAGTTAGAACTTAGGATCAGGGAAAAAAATAGGAAGGAACAGGAGTGAAAAGGAAGAAGATTGCAGAACAGCTACGTTACCTTGTGTGCAGAAGAAACAGAGAGGAACGAAGAGAGCTTCTGTACAAAGAGAGTTGGTGCATGCAAGAAGAGGGAGAGATGGTATGTATGCCTAGAAATCGACTGGCACAAGGCAAAAAGCTTAGACATAGGGAATTCCCTGACTGTTAGTGGAATCAGGTTCCAACGAAGAATTTGGTGGGAGTTTAAAGAATGGCTACCACTGATGCGTGGGAGTTTGCATAACACAGACTGGTTGCATATGTCGTTACAATTTTTTTTTCTGAAACGAAGTGACTCAGGCTGGGCTTGTGGTCTCCGAGGTGTATGTCTCATTGACTGTTTTTGTGGAAATCAAAACCGGCACTAGCGATGGCAATGTGAGTATGGAGATCTCAGTGTGGGTTTCAGGTGTTTGTACAGAATAAGGGATTCACGTGCTTGATCGTAAGGAATGAGGGAAGATACTGTTCGAGTTGGGGCGTGAATTGTTCAGAGCAGAGAATCGGTATACATCACAGGGGGAGTAAGGATTCGATACTGTTTGCTTCTATTTTGATTTGTAGTTACTTAGTAGACTAGCTACTAGTTTTAATTCGTGTGGGTTAGTAATTGAATTCGAGCACAGCTCACCTGGTTACAGTGTTTATAAGGTATACGAGAGATCTCGGGTTCGAACCTTAGGGAGCGTCCTTGCCCCTTTTTCTGTTTTTTTTTTGTAACTATATACATACTTATTTATATATATGTAAGACTATATACTATATCGTTTTGTATTTATTTGCTTATTGTTACAAGGTTATGCGACGTTATCATTTTATTGCAACGTTACGATATCGTAACGTTACATATTTGTAGTTTTCGTATTCGTACATACACATGTATATACATATACTAGATTTAATTATTCGTACGTTATTTTATGTCCGTATTATAAAACGTGTTATGATTTAATACGTTTAATATTTAGGGGTGTTTCAGGCTCTCTCTCTACTTCCCTCATCGCTCAGGGGATTGCCCAGTATCCTCGTTCGGAATTCAAGGGAAAATACCGCTCTTCGCACGCTACTCACTTTGCTTGTGGTGCTGATTTTGATTTAAACCCATGTGTAAATTGAAGGGTCGAGAGTTTAGTGATTCAAACATTCGATTCAACCAATCTCTCAAGATTTTTCCCAAAGATGTCGTTTCGATATGGGAGTATGCAAATGCAACTATCTACAGTGCAATATATTGTGGTAATATGGAATTACTACGTATTGGATGCATGAAGTTCTGACAACGAAAATGACTCATTTTGGATTTTGATTGAATGTTTTTGTTTTTTTGTTTTTTGATGCAATGCATGAGTGGTAAGGCTACACCAAGTCTCGCTTGAGTCGGTTCCAGTTGATGGTCCATGAAGCTCATCCCGTCATTGTAGGCCCTGAAGATGGTCAAGTTGTTGGATGTGATGTGAGAGAAGCTGTTCTGGAATGATATTCGATTGATGATTGGCTCCTGTAGTTTTGGACTTCTAGGGAGTGACCACTCCCGCATGGTGGTCCCACGATATGACAATGACTGTATTTTTGGGATTTTTGGATGTATGATTTTATTGGATTTTTGGATGTATTATTTTTTTTTGGATTTTTTTTTTGGATGTATGATTTTCAGGTTTTATGGATGTATGCATCTTTCTTGGATTTTCGGATGTATGCATTTTTTGGATTTTTGGATTTGTGCATTTTTTTTATTGTTGTCGGTCTCTATGTACATGGTATATCGAATGGAATAAAGGCTCGGATCCCTAGTATTTCTTGCTATCACTTCAAAGGTCATGCTTTCACTCGTGGGCAAGACAGTTATTCACCTGCAAAAACGGTCATCAAAGAAGAATCTGACAGATGCGAATGTTAGTACGCTTGAAAAATGAGATGAATGATTGTGTGTGATGTGTTGAGAATGCAACATGTGATCATGCAATTTTTTGTGAGATGGGCGTGATTCATGCAAGATTAATGAATGTGAACTGACTGAATATGGGAAGAAGCAAATCGTACGTACTAAAAGAAATCAAGTTTTTAGAAAAACGGTTTTGAAAACACGTGTTTTCGAAGTGGTGGATTTTCTCAGTAGGAATTTTGACGCTTGGTCATTCGTAAATAAAATAGGGAGTGGGGAACCCTATACACATCATGATCTAAAGAAAATTCGGAGGGAATGTATTGACCTATACATGTAGTCTATTCAGAAATGACAAGAGAGAAAAGAATCATAGGGGAAAACCTATACACCATTTCTAAAAGTCATTAAAGGGGGGATTCGAGTTGAAAACTTCTTCTGGACTCGTCTGCTTTGTCTTCAAGCTTTCGACTAATCGCTCGTTCGTGTTCGGGCTCCTTATTGGCTGCTTGCTCGACTTCGGGCTCCAGGTTGGTTGCACGCTCGTCTTCGGCCTTTAGCAACAAAGTAGCACTGCTATCAAGCAAAACGGGTTGGTGTTCTTCTGGGTCTGAGCAATTTGAAACTTGAACGGTCGTTGCTAGTCTTCACATTGCCCGACTCGGGTTGGTGCTCCTCTGATTTTTGGCTTGAACTGTTGTTGTCGATCTTCATGCGCCCCAATTGATCTGACGAGGAAATGAGGGACATTTTTTGAGAAAGGAAAGGTGAATGACCGAGCACAAAATCTTTACGAAAGTCCACTACTTTCATGAAAACACGAAATGACTTGTACGCTCCACGGTAATGACCGCTGCTCTTGAAGGTGGGTTGAACTTCAAAAATAGCGGGACACAACATGGGGACTAAATCATTTATTTTGAAATACATTTATGGAAATCAATTTGAAAACTGATTTCAAAAACAAGTTTGAGATAATATTCGAGAAAAAAAGTTGTTTGAAATTCGTTTGTAAAAAGTAGGTTTTTGAAAATAGTTTTTGAAATAACATTTGTGAGAAGTAATGTTTGAAAATCATTTGTAAACAATAGCTTTTTGAAATTTGTTCTTTGCAAACTGTTTGACAAAGTTTGTTTTCTAGAAGACTTTGAGTGAAATCGATTTTGAAAACTGCTTTGGAAATAACAATTTTGAAATCATTATCTTTTGAAATCCATCGAGATAGACGATTTTGAAGATATTTCATTAGAGTGTTCGACATGATTCATTTTCTGATTTTGCTAATTTTTGAAACGTGGTCACACATAGATGTAAGTGTGAAATAAAAATCGTGGCTGATTTTATGCGGAGCTGAGTGTGAATGATTGGGATAATCACCTTCCAAGTCGATAATGCTTCCATACCACCGGGGGAACCATCGTTCCTTCACCTGTTCATCTCTCGGGATTTATCTCTGTTATGCCTTGTGGGGCACGTCATCAAGAAATTCCGGAGTGCTTAAGTTCAAAAGGTTAGGATACCCGAAGTGATACAGTCACATGAGCCACGGCCGGGGATTATCACAACATACTCACTTTTGGGAAACTTAGGGAAGTACTGCATGGGAACGGGTCTCCCCTCGTCTGCACGATAAGGTGTGTCTAAAGTCCAAATTATTCACTGACTACGCTATGTCATGTATGGGTATCCGTAAATACGGGATCCGCTATGAATTTGTAGCGCGACATTGGGCTTTAAAGACACCCGTGGTGCAGAGGAATCATGGAGAACTGAGCCCATGCAATCTTGAGGGTAAGGCAAAGGGTGGTCAGACAGACGGCACACAAGGGGGTGACTTCCCATAAGCCCATCTTAGACACCGGATAAGGCAGCTGGACACTGAAGGCTCATGGCTCACTATATGCTGGCTTAGACTCGGGTAATGGAGGATGTTTTTTGGATCATGAGCTTCAAGGCGTTGGTCTTGGACCGTATTACCTCGTGGGTTAATTCCTTCTAGGAAGGACCCAACTCATGGGGAATCAACCGTGGACCGATTGGGATCCCGTGACGTGTGGATGAAGCGGGTGACACAGAGGAATGAATGCCCTAAGCTACCCGATGCAGCAACGGGTTGACTCCTTCTAGGAAGGCCCCATTTACAAGAGCAATAAATAAGCAATAACAATTAAACCATTATGTCATGCATGAAGAGCAGTAAACATAAGACAGTAAACACACAACAATAAACAAAAGTAAAGCATGCAAATATCGAAACACACATGTGGCACTCAAGGCCAATCTCAAACTCTGAACTCTCATCCAAACTATCCTCTCAGAGCACACTCTAAGTGTGGAGTAGAGTAGTCCTAGTGGCATTGAAATGAATCTCTGAAAGGTTTTGAAAGAAACTGGGGAATCCTGATAATTTTAAATAGAGTTCAGTCTTCCTTGAGCAAGTTTATGAGAAAAACTTACTCAAGTTTTCCCCAGCGGAGTCGCCATTCTGTGGAGGGTGATTTTTCGGTATGAGGGGGGTCTATCTAAATATGGACTAGCTGAGAAGCCTAGATCCTAGAAATTGTCATTCTGTGGAGGGTGAAAACCCGTTAATTTGGCATCCCTCAAATACCTACTACATCGTCCGTCTTTCCCAGAAAGCATAAAGGGAAGTGCAAGTGTGCACCACCCCCACTCTCGATGGGCTCCACGCGGACTTATGCCTCTATAAGGCGGAATTGACTAGAGTCGCCACCTAGTTTGATCTAAGATACTAGGAAGGAAGGGAAGGAGGGTTCTAAGAACCGTTGGTTGACTCTGAAGTTGTTGCCTATGGATAGGACTTAACTGGTCATTTGCAGAGATTCTATGTTGGGTTCGCACTAGGTTACACCCCTCAGAAGTGGCAACGACCACGACTTTGGATTGGTGCCCGAGGAAACCTCGGTCTCCAATTGTCAAGATTGTCTTCTTTCAAAACCTTTTTAGAGAGATTCAATTTAAAGCCAAAGGATAGGATTAGGACAGGAAGAGAGAAAGAGTGGATAAGGTGAGCTTTTCTACCAAGCTAGCACCAATGAGAGGAGTTGGGGAATTCAGATGAGTATAGAATGAAGATTTGGAAAAAGTCTGAGGTTGAGTGAATAGACAAGACTTAGAGTCTGATGGTTTGAAGTTTGTGGGAACCGAAGAAGGTTTGAATGTTTTAAGAGATATGAGAGCCACCTCAGAGGGGGGAAAGGGTTTTTTGTTTGGAATGGGGTCGCACCCTAGATGGGCTGCCTACGTACTCAACTCCCTGTTGAGATCAGACCTTACGTAGTTCAGGACTTTGGAGGTTTTGGAAGTTTCGATGTTTGTGGAGTTTTGAAGATATTTGAGGTGTTTTGAGATTTAGAAGGGTTTGGAGTCTCGAGAAGCTTAGGGTTTGGGATTCTAGTCTGTGAGACGCTCGGGTCTGTAAGACGTTTGAAACCTTGAGATGTCGAAGTCTGTGAGACGCTCGGATCTGTGAGACGCTCGGGTCTGTGAGACGCACAGGTCTGTGAGACATTCGAATCATTGGAATGACAAAGTCTGTGAGACACTTAGGTCTATGAGACATTTAGAGTGTAGGAGAAATTGGAATGGAATTGGAATTGAATTGAAATCGAGGTTGAATCGGGGTTAAATGAATATTGATTTGAATTGGAATTGAAATGAGTTTGGATTTGAATGAGTTTGAAATTGTATTTGGATTGAGATGAATTTGTGTTTGAGTTGAATTGAAATTGAAATTGAATGTAGAATTGAGTTGAATTTGAATGAGTTTGGAGTTGAATTGAGATTGAATTGGAGTTGAATTTGACTTGGAATTGAGTTGATTTGGATTTGAATTTTGGGGCTGAATTGAATTGATTTGAATTGCGTCGAATTGAAATGAATTGAATCTGAATTGGGCTTGCATTGAATTGAATTAGAATGAAATGAATTGGGTTTGGGTTGAATTTGGATTGAGATAACCTTGAATTGAATTCGAATTGAGATGGATTTTGAATTGAATTTGGATTTGAATTGAATTTGGAATTGAATTGAGGTTGAATTGGAATCGGATTTGATTTGGAAATGATTTGATTTGGAAATGATTTGACTTGGAATCGGATTTGATTTGGAAATGATCAAATTCGAATCCAAATCAAATCATTTCCAAATCAAATCCGATTCCAATTCAACCTCAATTCAATTCCAAATTCAATTCAAATCCAAATTCAATTCAAAATCCATCTCAATTCGAATTCAATTCAAGGTTATCTCAATCCAAATTCAACCCAAACCCAATTCATTTCGTTCTAATTCAATTCAATGCAAGCCCAATTCAGATTCAATTCATTTCAATTCGACGCAATTCAAATCAATTCAATCCAGCCCCAAAATTCAAATCCAAATCAACTCAATTCCAAGTCAAATTCAACTCCAATTCAATCTCAATTCAACTGCAGACGTTATATTGTGAGTTATTAGCACAGGTGAAATTGATAAAAGAGAGAAATTAAAACCCAAAAATAAACGTCGGGCTGCAAATAAATCCCGGTCGCAGTAGTATAGTGAAAATGTAAGCAACCGGATGTCGAACCGTGGGACTAATGTACATATAATAGTACCTAAGCGTGTCACAAGAGGGGGGATTAATTGACTTGTAAAATAAATAAAAGAAAAGATAAAATAAACTAAGTTGACAGATAAATAAAATGGAACTCTGGGTCAGGTTAATATAATCTGCATAATTAAGCTATCTCTACTGGTTTAATAATTTGGCAAGGTTCCTGTAAATATCTTAAGGACTAAGTCATAGCCTCATAAGAACTCGTTCACCTGTAATGCAAGGTTCTAATCAAGGTTCAAGCAAAAGCCTGCGAACGGCAGAGGAGTATTTGAGGAATTACATTTGCAACTGAATACTAACTCATTAAATCATAATAAAGCTTCCTCCAGTTTTTACGCCTTAATTAACCGGTCTATTTATTCACCTGGTCTGATCAAAATAGAACTTAGTAGAGCAATTTATAAATTCGCGAGATTTATTAGAAGGCGATCGATGAGTGACCTTTAAAAGTAACAAACTGTATATAAATAAGACCAGTAGAAATAGTGTAATTAATACAGATACTAATAACTATTCCCAGAGTAAACGTAAACTAGCCTAACATAAAATAGATAGATAGAGACGAGTAGTAATAGAAATCATCCGTAATCACTCCGTCTTACTTGCTATTTGTGTAGTTAGGCTAGAGGTGAATTTGGTGACTGTAAAATAAATAAAATGGAGAAGGCGGAGGGAGAGAGAAAATGAGATGGTGGTGAAGTGGTCGTGGATCGATTGGTAAATTCGTAAAGTGATTTATTGGTGTGAAGCCGTGGGTTTAAATAGGGAAGGAAAAGGCAAAGGCAGCAGATAAGGAACGCCCGTGAATGGATTGAGCTCATTGATTGCTCACTGATTGAAGCATTGATTGCAGGGGACAGGAGTTGGAGACGGGAGCGAAATAAGGTAAGGCGAGTAGAGATGATATGGCAGTGAAGAGTTGCAGACAGGGCGAGCCAAGTTGCAGAGAACGACCGCTGCGAAGAATAAACTAGTCGCGACTAAAATTAGTCACAACCGCCTCATCAACCGCCCCCTGTCCGCCAGGCGGTTCCATGTCTCTTGTCTGCCATAGGGGGCGGTAGCCTGTGTCTCGTCCGCCTCCCTTTGAGGCGGTAGCCTCCTCCAAGACCGCCAGGCGGTTGCTTACACTCTTGTCCGCCAGCTACAGCGGTGGTAGCCTCTCCACCGTCCGCCTCATGACCGCCAAGGCGTTGGATGAGATGGTCCGCCACTTAAGAGGGGTAGCATGCCCACTCGCGGACGTCTCAGGCCTTCTCATGCGATATTATGTACTATAATATATAACAATCTTCAACCGTGCTTACATTCTTCGTTATAAGTCCGTTTTCTGAGCCGTTTGCGTCAATGCGTTCGTCTCTTTGCCTACTTACTTCCAGCTTGGTTTTCCCTCATGTTAACCAATAAATTTGTGAGATAAACAAAAAACATAAACTAGAGGAAAACTAACCGAAGTGGAGAAATGAGCAAGAAAAGTGCTAATATTATATATAAAATACACCTATAAAAAATGCTCATTTGGACCTTATCACACCCCACACTTATCTTTTTGCTTGTCTCAAGCAAAACTACGTACCCAAGTAGGAATGCTCAATACTAACAAATATTATTATGAAGGGTAGGATAAACATGATCTTTAAATTTATTGAGGGACGTGTGAAAAATTAACTGCTGGTGACATAGGTGTGCTCAGGGTAAAAATAAAATATAGAGTTTTTGGGGTATGATCCAAGGTACTTCAATGTTTCTTTTAGTGACTCTGAGAACTTTTACCATGGCCAACTTCTCTCAAGAATGGGCATTGAGAAGAAAACAAAAGGAAAAATAGATTTATGCATTTGTTTCACTTTTGCATAAGGGATGAGAAATGTAGGCATTACGCCTTTGTATTTAAGAACACTCAACTCTCTTTTGTTGGTTACCAATGGTGTCTCGCAAGTCTCTTATTTTTTGTATTCTTTTTTTTCTTTTAACAGAGAAGTACCCCTTAGCAATCCCTAAGAGAGAAGACAGAAAGAAACCCTGAGCAATAAAATCCAACCATTTGCAGATTATTTGGTCACACCGCATATAAAATGCTCCTCAAAAGTAATCAAAATTTTAAAATTTGTACCATTTATCCTACAATTTAATAGTTTTATTCTTAAAGGAACAACCCAAATATAAAGGGTCCACGATTGAATTGGACAAATGAAAAATAAGGAGAGAGATTAAATATTTAACACAAGTGTCACCGAAAGGCACACTCCCCCACACTTAAATTGAACAATGTCCTCATTGTTCACCAGAAAAACAAGGGAAGGTCTCAGAAGACCTTTTCGTTTACTAGATAAATAAGAAAAACAAAGTTCACAAATAAACATTTAAGCACATAAACGCTCCTCTCCAGTTTTTATTTAAATAAAAGCAAAATTAAAGAACTGGTACTCCCCTGATTTATTTTTGCTTGCGTTTATAGAGTTCCCCCACACTTGAGCTCCAGCCTCAAGTAGCGTAGCTTGGTTGGGTGTCCACATGGAGGTGCCTGAAGAAGACACTAGAAGCAACCATAATGAAAACGGGGTTAAAAGTTAGCAAAAATAAAATTAAAGAGAACCTGAAAAATTAAAAGAGCATAAAAGCAAATAAAAATAAAAGTACACCCGGGTTGCCTCCCAGGAAGCTGCCCTTCTTTAACGTCTTCGGCTAGACGCCTGCTTTGGTATCCTGGATCAAAACAAAACGTTACCTCGGCATATAAAATAGAAAAATTAATACTTCAAAATCTGGTGTTTGAGGAGGTAATGCCGGGAACGTAGTTCTAACAGAAGACCCGGCGGTGCAGATTTTTCTTCCTCAAATTGGAGGATGTAAACATCCTCCTCTGTAGGTGAGGCTTGTAGAAAGAACGCTGATCAATATCATCTTCAGAGAAAGTTAATTCTTCGAAGGTGATAATGGCGTTTTGTTTGGATATTTTGGCGGGAGGTGATGGCAATTCCTTCTCTTCTTTTCCGAGGATGTAAATATCCTCATTGTCTGGGTATATTATAGAGAAGGTTGGAAGATAGCGGTAATTGATTTTAGAGGGAGGGGTCTCTATGAATGGCTCGTTTGTAGTGGGGTGTTCTACCTCAAGAACTATTTCGCTCATTGATTGCTCTAGTAGCTGAGCGATTCTCTCTAGGTAGTCTGGTTGATCTTCTAACCAGAGTTGCTCTTGGACTATGAGACAATCCTCAAAATCATGAGCTCCCCCACATTCGGAGCAGTATAAATCCTGCCAATATTCAAACGCTTCTTCCATTTGCCGTGTACAAAATTTTTTTTTTGTATTTTTCTGTATAAACAAAACTACTGAAAAAGATTAGAAAATAAAAGGATTAGAAACAAACATAATAATAATATAAACAAAATAATAAAGATAATAAATATAAACAACAAACAAAAATAATATAGACAAAATATTCTAATAATACAAGTGAATAATCCGGGGCTTAGGGACTAGAAAAACTAGTCCCCGGCAACGGCGCCATTTTGCAGACGTTATATTGTGAGTTATTAGCACAGGTGAAATTGATAAAAGAGAGAAATTAAAACCCAAAAATAAACGTCGGGCTGCAAATAAATCCCGGTCGCAGTAGTATAGTGAAAATGTAAGCACCGGATGTCGAACCGTGGGACTAATGTACATATAATAGTACCTAAGCGTGTCACAAGAGGGGGGATTAATTGACTTGTAAAATAAATAAAAAGAAAAGATAAAATAAACTAAGTTGACAGATAAATAAAATGGAACTCTGGGTCAGGTTAATATAATCTGCATAATTAAGCTATCTCTACTGGTTTAATAATTTGGCAAGGTTCCTGTAAATATCTTAAGGACTAAGTCATAGCCTCATAAGAACTCGTTCACCTGTAATGCAAGGTTCTAATCAAGGTTCAAGCAAAAGCCTGCGAACGGCAGAGGAGTATTTGAGGAATTACATTTGCAACTGAATACTAACTCATTAAATCATAATAAAGCTTCCTCCAGTTTTTACGCCTTAATTAACCTGTCTATTTATCACCTGGTCTGATCAAAAATAGACTTAGTAGAGCAATTTATAAATTCGCGAGATTTATTAGAAAGGCGAGATGACCTTTAAACGTAACAAACTGTATATAAATAAACCAGTAGAATATTGCATAATTAATACAGATACATAATAACTATTCCCAGAGTAAACGTAAACTAGCCTAACATATTAAATAGATAGATAGAGACGAGAGTAATAGAAATCATCCGTAATCACTCCGTCTTACTCTGCTATTTTGTGTACGTAGGGCTAGAGGTGAATTTGGTGGACTGTAAAATAAATAAAAGGAGAAGGCGGGAGAAGAGAAATGAGATGGTGGTGAAGTGGTCGTGGATCGATTAAATTCGTAAGTGATTTATTGGGTGAAGCTCGTGGGTTTAAATAGGGAAAGGAAAAGGCAAAGGCAGCAGATAAGGAACGCGTGAATGGATTGAGCTCATTGATTGCTCACTGATTGAAGCATTGATTGCAGGGGACAGGAGTTGGAGACGGAGAGCGAAATAAGGTAGGCGGAGTAGATAGATATGGCAGTGGACGAGTTGCAGACAGGGCGGAGCCAAGTTGCAGAGAACGACCGGCGAAGAATAAACTAGTCGCGACTAAAATTAGTCACAACCGCCTCATCAACCGCCCCCTGTCCGCCAGGCGGTTCCATGTCTCTTGTCCGCCACTTAGGGGGCGGTAGCCTGTGTCTCGTCCGCCTCCCTTTGAGGCGGTAGCCTCCTCCAAGACCGCCAGGCGGTTGCTACACTCTTGTCCGCCAGCTAGCAGGCGGTAGCCCTCCACCGTCCGCCTCATTGACCGCCAGGCGGTTGCATGAGAGTGGTCCGCCACTTAAGAGGCGGTAGCATGCCCTCGCGGACGTCTCAGCCTTCTCATGCGATATTATGTACATATATATATAACAATCTTCAACCGGCTCTACATTCTTCGTTATAAGTCCGTTTTCTGAGCCGTTTGCGTCAATGCGTTCGTCTCTTTGCCTACTTTACTTCCAGCTTGGTTTTCCTCATGTTAAACCAATAAATTTGTGAGATAAACAATAAAACATAAACTAGAAAAACTAACCGAAGTGGAGAAATGAGCAAGAAAAGTGCTAATATTATATATAAAATACACCTATAAAACATGCTCATTTGGACACTTATCATCAACTCCAAACTCATTCAAATTCAACTCAATTCTACATTCAATTTCAATTTCAATTCAACTCAAACACAAATTCATCTCAATCCAAATTCAATTCAATTCAATTTCAAACTCATTCAAATCCAAACTCATTTCAATTCCAATTCAAATCAATATTCATTTAACCCCGATTCAACCTCGATTTCAATTCAATTCCAATTCCATTCCAATTTCTCCTACACTCTAAATGTCTCATAGACCTGAGCGTCTCACAGACTTTGTCATTCCAATGATTCGAATGTCTCACAGACCTGTGCGTCTCACAGACCCGAGCGTCTCACAGATCCAAGCGTCTCACAGACTTCGACATCCCAAGGTTTCAAACGTCTTACAGACCCGAGCGTCTCACAGACTAGAATCCCAAACCCTAAGCTTCTCGAGACTCCAAACCCTTCTAAATCTCAAAACACCTCAAATATCTTCAAAACTCCACAAACATCGAAACTTCCAAAACCTCCAAAGTCCTGAACTACGTAAGGTCTGATCTCAACTGGGAGTTGAGTACGTAGGCAGCCCATCTAGGGTGCGACCCCATTCCAAACAAAAAACCTTTTCCCCCCTCTGAGGTGGCTCTCATATCTCTTAAAACATTCAAACCTTCTTCGGTTCCCACAAACTTCAAACCATCAGACTCTAAGTCTTGTCTATTCACTCAACCTCAGACTTTTTCCAAATCTTCATTCTATACTCATCTGAATTCCCCAACTCCTCTCATTGGTGCTAGCTTGGCAGAAAAGCTCGCCTTATCCACTCTCTTTCTCTCTTCCTGTCCTAATCCTATCCTTTGGCTTTAAATTGAATCTCTCTAAAAAGGTTTTGAAAGAAGACAATCTTGACAATTGGAGACCGAGGTTTCCTCGGGCACCAATCCAAAGTCGTGGTCGTTGCCACTTCTGAGGGGTGTAACCCAGTGCGAACCCAACATAGAATCTCTGCAAATGACCAGTTAAGTCCTATCCATAGGCAACAACTTCAGAGTCAACCAACGGTTCTTAGAACCCTCCTTCCCTTCCTTCCTAGTATCTTAGGTCAAACTAGGTGGCGACTCTAGTCAATTCCACCTTATAGAGGCATAAGTCCGAGTGGAGCCCATCGAGAGCGGGGGTGGTGCACACTTGCACTTCCCTTTATGCTTTCTGGGAAAGACGGACGATGTAGTAGGTATTTGAGGGATGCCAAATTAACGGGTTTTCACCCTCCACAGAATGACAATTTCTAGGATCTAGGCTTCTCAGCTAGTCCATATTTAGATAGACCCCCCTCATACCGAAAAATCACCCTCCACAGAATGGCGACTCTGCTGGGGAAAACTTGAGTAAGTTTTTCTCATAAACTTGCTCAAGGAAGACTGAACTCTATTTAAAATTGTCAGGATTCCCCAGTTTCTTTCAAAACCTTTCAGAGATTCATTTCAATGCCACTAGGACTACTCTACTCCACACTTAGAGTGTGCTCTGAGAGGATAGTTTGGATGAGAGTTCAGAGTTTGAGATTGGCCTTGAGTGCCACATGTGTGTTTCGATATTTGCATGCTTTACTTTTGTTTATTGTTGTGTGTTTACTGTCTTATGTTTACTGCTCTTCATGCATGACATAATGGTTTAATTGTTATTGCTTATTTATTGCTCTTGTAAATGGGGCCTTCCTAGAAGGAGTCAACCCATTGCTGCATCGGGTAGCTTAGGGCATTCATTCCTCTGTGTCACCCGCTTCATCCACACGTCACGGGATCCCAATCGGTCCACGGTTGATTCCCCATGAGTTGGGTCCTTCCTAGAAGGAATTAACCCACGAGGTAATACGGTCCAAGACCAACGCCTTGAAGCTCATGATCCAAAAAATATCCTCCATTACCCGAGTCTAAGCCAGCATATAGTGAGCCATGAGCCTTCAGTGTCCAGCTGCCTTATCCGGTGTCTAAGATGGGCTTATGGGTAGTCACCCCCTTGTGTGTCGTCTGTCTGACCACCCTTTGTCTTACCCTCAAGATTGCATGGGCTCAGTTCTCCATGATTCCTCTGCACCACGGGTGTCTTTAAAGCCCAATGTCGCGCTACAAATTCATAGCGGATCCCGTATTTACGGATACCCATACATGACATAGCGTAGTCAGTGAATAATTTGGACTTTAGACACACCTTATCGTGCAGACGAGGGGAGACCCGTTCCCATGCAGTACTTCCCTAAGTTTCCCAAAAGTGAGTATGTTGTGATAATCCCCGGCCGTGGCTCATGTGACTGTATCACTTCGGGTATCCTAACCTTTTGAACTTAAGCACTCCGGACTTTCTTGATGACGTGCCCCACAAGGCATAACAGAGATAAATCCCGAGAGATGAACAGGTGAAGGAACGATGGTTCCCCCGGTGGTATGGAAGCATTTATCGACTTGGAAGGTGATTATCCCAATCATTCACACTCAGCTCCGCATAAAATTAGCCACGATTTTTATTTCGCACTTACATCTATGTGTGACCACGTTTCAAAAATTAGCAAAATCAGAAAATGAATCATGTCGAACACTCTAATGAAATATCTTCAAAATCGTCTATCTCGATGGATTTCAAAAGATAATGATTTCAAAATTGTTATTTCCAAAGCAGTTTTCAAAATCGATTTCACTCAAAGTCTTCTAGAAAACAAACTTTGTCAAACAGTTTGCAAAGAACAAATTTCAAAAAGCTATTGTTTACAAATGATTTTCAAACATTACTTCTCACAATTGTTATTTCAAAAACTATTTTCAAAAACCTACTTTTACAAACGAATTTCAAACAACTTTTTTTCTCGAATATTATCTCAAACTTTTTTTTGAAATCAGTTTTCAAATTGATTTCCATAAATGTATTTCAAAATAAATGATTTAGTCCCCATGTTGTGTCCCGCTATTTTTGAAGTTCAACCCACCTTCAAGAGCAGCGGTCATTACCGTGGAGCGTACAAGTCATTTCGTGTTTTCATGAAAGTAGTGGACTTTCGTAAAGATTTTGTGCTCGGTCATTCACCTTTCCTTTCTCAAAAAATGTCCCTCATTTCCTCGTCAGATCAATTGGGGCGCATGAAGATCGACAACAACAGTTCAAGCCAAAAATCAGAGGAGCACCAACCCGAGTCGGGCAATGTGAAGACTAGCAACGACCGTTCAAGTTTCAAATTGCTCAGAGCCAGAAGAACACCAACCCGTTTTGCTTGATAGGCAAGCAGTGCTACTTTGTTGCTAAAGGCCGAAGACGAGCGTGCAACCAACCTGGAGCCCGAAGTCGAGCAAGCAGCCAATAAGGAGCCCGAACACGAACGAGCGATTAGTCGAAAGCTTGAAGACAAAGCAGACGAGTCCAGAAGAAGTTTTCAACTCGAATCCCCCCTTTAATGACTTTTAGAAATGGTGTATAGGTTTTCCCCTATGATTCTTTTCTCTCTTGTCATTTCTGAATAGACTACATGTATAGGTCAATACATTCCCTCCGAATTTTCTTTAGATCATGATGTGTATAGGGTTCCCCACTCCCTATTTTATTTACGAATGACCAAGCGTCAAAATTCCTACTGAGAAAATCCACCACTTCGAAAACACGTGTTTTCAAAACCGTTTTTCTAAAAACTTGATTTCTTTTAGTACGTACGATTTGCTTCTTCCCATATTCAGTCAGTTCACATTCATTAATCATGCATGAATCACGCCCATCTCACAAAAATTGCATGATCACATGTTGCATTCTCAACACATCACACACAATCATTCATCTCATTTTTCAAGCGTACTAACATTCGCATCTGTCAGATTCTTTTTTGATGACCGTTTTTGCAGGTGAATAACTGTCTTGCCCACGAGTGAAAGCATGACCTTTGAAGTGATAGCAAGAAATACTAGGGATCCGAGCCTTTATTCCATTCGATATACCATGTACATAGAGACCGACAACAATAAAAAAATGCACAAATCCAAAAATCCAAAAAATGCATACATCCGAAAATCCAAGAAAGATGCATACATCCATAAAACCTGAAAATCATACATCAAAAAAAAAATCCAAAAAAAAATCATACATCCAAAATCCAATTAAATCATACATCCAAAAATCCCAAAAATACAGTCATTGTCATATCGTGGGACCACCATGCGGGAGTGGTCACTCCCTAGAAGTCCAAAACTACAGGAGCCAATCATCAATCGAATATCATTCCAGAACAAGAACAGCTTCTCTCACATCACATCCAACAACTTGACCATCTTCAGGGCCTACAATGACGGGATGAGCTTCATGGACCATCAACTGGAACCGACTCAAGCGAGACTTGGTGTAGCCTTACCACTCATGCATTGCATCAAAAAACAAAAACATTCAATCAAAATCCAAAATGAGTCATTTTTGTTGTCAGAACTTCATGCATCCAATACGTAGTAATTCCATATTACCACAATATATTGCACTGTAGATAGTTGCATTTGCATACTCCCATATCGAAACGACATCTTTGGGAAAAATCTTGAGAGATTAGTTGAATCGAATGTTTGAATCACTAAACTCTCGACCCTTCAATTTACACATGGGTTTAAATCAAAATCAGCACCACAAGCAAAGTGAGTAGCGTGCGAAGAGCGGTATTTTCCCTTGAATTCCGAACGAGGATACTGGGCAATCCCCTGAGCGATGAGGGAAGGTAGAGAGAGCCAATCGAGGTAAAACCATGAGCGACATGTGCATTTCTTCGGCACATGGAGAGGCACAATAAACAGTGAGATCAGTGTCGATAACAGAATACGAACTGTGATTCATGCAAAGATCCGAGAATATTAAGAAAACAATCACTGACTAATGAGAATGACGAGGCACTTAGGAATAACAATCTTCACAAAACCAAAAAGCTTTGACTGCCCTGTACATAATCCCTTAGTGAGCCCCGCTGAGCCTTTCACGATAAACCTTTTTCTGTGAACTCCACAACATGCCAACCCACGTACATATACTTACTTGCCCTTGCAATAGAGGATCTCAAAGGAGCCGGAGCCATGGCCCCTCCCCACCATCTTTTACAAAAACAACAAATGAAATGTTTGAAGAAATCAGTGAGTCAAAGCCACTCCAAAGCCAAACACCAAAAAAGAACACTGAAAATGTTCAAGAAGATCGATGAGTCAATGCAACTCCAAAGCTGAAAGCCAAAATACAAAACAGAGAATGCTTGAAAAAGTTGATGAGCCAAATGCAATTTCAATAACACAAAAATGAGAAGAAAGTTCAAATCGTACGCCAGAAGAGGCAAGAAGGAGAAATCCAAACCAAAAGGACCAATGATGTCCTGCAGAAACTGACAAGGGGTTATCAAAACCGTCTAATCATTCCACCCATGGCAAAGGTGAAACACGTCCTCTATTGCACAAAAGCTCCACAATTCCCAAATAAATTCCACAGTCCCGTGTGACATACATCATACCCCTCGGCCCCGTTACAACCCAATAAAGACCTTTGACTCATAAGTTAATGAGCGTTAACTGAAAGTACCGGATCTGAAACATGAATCATAAGCTTCGTACTTGTTATCAACATGTCCCATCATACCAAAGAGGACCGTGAGCGAATGAGTGTGACCTAATTTCACAAGGTCTTTAGAGTGCGAGTGACTCTCCGATTAAACTACCAAATCATAATCAGCCTACCCCATTGCAGGTGAGGAATTTGTGAGGAACGGAAAGTTCATAACCTCGAAAAGAAATTCTCAGGAAAATACTGCTCTGAGCATCAAGAGTATCATCACGACATTAGCACACACGACCATACTCACAAGAGATTGACCCACATCCCTCCATGAGAGGAAAGTGATTCACGCATCCCAGTTCAACAATCACTCAAGATCGAACTAAAGATGTCTTATATTTGTAAACCTCATATTAATAGAGATAGGACCATACTCTCCCTTCAAAACCGCATATGCATCTTGCATCGTAACTAACATTTAATGTCTGTATGCATCATAAACCCATCTGCCTCATCCGACTGGCAAGGACATTGCCTAGTCTCACTGAAAGTCGACTACAGTTGCAATTATTAAAGCACAACTCCCGATCAAAAGAAGTCAAACCTGAAGCCATCCCGATGCCATATCGAAATCATACAAGAGCCCTTCGAGAGCCATACGGAAGCCACCCCGGAGCCATCCAGTGTCATGCTTGAGCCTCATCGACATCACTCCCAAAGCCAAGCTGGAGCCATGTAGGAGCCATCCTCAAATATTGAAACCATCTCTAGAGCTACACGGGAACCATCCCAACAGTTCGAGAACAATACAGAAGCCACTTCAAATCCCTGCCGGAGCCATTTCGTCATCAAGACCTTGCTCACATAGTATCGAACTACGTATGGTCTGATCTCAATATGGAATTGAGTACGTAGGCAGCCCGTTCAGGGTGCGACCACATCAAAGGCGAAAACTTCCCTTTTCCCCTCGGTGTTATTTAAGTGAACCAACCAAAGCATCGTCATGCTCAATCAGCACAAGGTCATCCTGGAGCCATCCATGGAAATCCTGGAACCATGATGGGAACTCCCAACAAAGTCATGCAACTGTGTTTCATCATTCACTCATGAAAAACCATTCACTCACTACAAAGTCCACAACAAATCCCTTCAAACAATAATAAATCCATTATCGGAGCCATCAAACCACCCTAAAAAAAAATCTCAAGGCAAATCAAAGCCCACAAACTGCCACAAAATCACCAACTATGTCAAACCCACCAACCACCCTGAGACCATTGGTCACATCGGAGCCATCAGTATACCAGAGCCAACTGTGCATACCGGAGCCATCAATGCATGCTGGAGCCATCTCAGATCCTTGAAGCCATGCCGGAGCCACCGAAGCCATCCCGAAGTTTTGATGTAACTTTAGAGCCATCTGCTCACACAAAAACCTACACCCACAAACATGGAGTTCGACTCAATTAATACATTTGTTAACCATCTCCCATCACATATCACTTGCATATACCCACAAAATTTGTTCACTATCTAACGCATCTTCACACCCGCTAGGCAGCTATTGCGCTACTAGTACGGTCGCCTTTCATTTTACACCCGCTAGACAGCTATTGCGCTACTAGTACGGTCGAATTTTTCGTTTTACACCTGCTAGACAGCTATTGCGCTACTAGTACGGTCGCCTTTCGTTTTACACCTGCTAGACAGCTATTGCGCTACTAGTACGGTCACCTTTCGTTTTACACACGCTAGACAGCTATTGCGCTACTAGTGCGGCCGAATTTTTCGTTTTACACCTGCTAGACAGCTATTGCGCTACTAGTACGGTCGCCTTTCATTTTACACCCGCTAGACAGCTATTGTGCTACTAGTGCGGTCGAATTTTTCGTTTTACACCTGCTAGACAGCTATTGCGCTACTAGTACGGTCGCCTTTCGTTTTACACCCGCTAGACAGCTATTGCGCTACTAGTGCAGTCGAATTTTTCATTTTACACCTGCTAGACAGCTATTGCGCTACTAGTACGGTCACCTTTCGTTTTACACCTGCTAGACAGCTATTGCGCTACTAGTACGGTCGCCTTTCGTTTACACCCGCTAGACAGCTATTGCGCTACTAGTGCGGTTGAATTTTTCGTTTTACACCTAACAGCAGACAGCTATTGCGCTACTAGTACGGTCGCCTTTCGTTTTACACCTGCTAGACAGCTATTGTGCTACTAGTACGGTCGCCTTTCGTTTTACACCCGCTAGACAGCTATTGCGTTACTAGTGCGGTCGAATTTTTCGTTTTACACCTGCTAGACAGCTATTGCGCTACTAGTACGGTCGCCTTTCATTTTACACCCGCTAGACAGCTATTGCGCTACTAGTGCGGTCGAATTTTTCGTTTTACACCTGCTAGACAGCTATTGCGCTACTAGTACGGTCGTCTTTCGTTTTACACCTGCTAGACAGCTATTGCGCTACTAGTACGGTCGCCTTTCGTTTTACACCCGCTAGACAGCTATTGCGCTACTAGTACGGTCGAATTTTTCGTTTTACACCTGCTAGAGAGCTATTGCTCTACTAGTACGGTCGCCTTTCATTTTACACCCGCTAGACAGCTATTGCGCTACTAGTGCGGTCGAATTTTTCGTTTTACACCTGCTAGACAGCTATTGCGCTACTAGTACGGTCGCCTTTCATTTTACACCTGCTAGACAGCTATTAGGCTACTAGTATGGTCCTGCCTTTTTTCCTCCACTAGGCAGCTATTACGCTACTAGTGCGAGATCGTTCATTTCATAACCCTCTAGGCAGCTATTACGCTACTAGTGCGGTCCCGCCTTTTTTCCTCCACTAGGCAGCTATTACGCTACTAGTGCGAGATCGTTCATTTCATAACCCGCTAGGCAGCTATTACGCTACTAGTGCGGTCCCGCCTTTTTTCCTCCACTAGGCAGCTATTACGCTACTAGTGCGAGATCATTCATTTCATAACCCGTTAGGCAGCTATTACACTACTAGTGCGGTCCCGTCTTTTTTTTTCCTCCACTAGGCAGCTATTACGCTACTAGAGCGAGATCATCCAATTCATAACCCGCTAGGCAGCTACTACGCTACTAGTGCGGTCCCGCCGTTTTTCCTCCACTAGGCAGCTATTATGCTACTAGTGCGAGATCGTCCAATTCATAACCCGCTAGGCAGCTACTACGCTACTAGTGCGGTCCCGCCGTTTTTCCTCCACTAGGCAGCTATTATGCTACTAGTGCGAGATCGTTCGCTTCATAACCCACTAGGCAGCTATTACGCTACTAGTGCGGTTCCGACGTTTTTCCTCCACTAGGCAGCTATTACGCTACTAGTGCGAGATCGTTCACTTCATAACCCACTAGGCAGCTATTACGCTACTAGTGCGTCCCGACGTTTTTCCTTCATTAGGCAGCTATTATGCTACTAGTGCAAGATCGTTTCACACCCACCTGCTAGTCAGCTATTACGCTACTAGTACGGTACTCATTCAAAGTATTATAGGTTCGTAATAAGTCCTATATCTAGATGTCAAGAGGTCTAGTTGAGGCTCTTCTAAGTCCTCGTACTTTCAATTGCATTCTAGGCTCATCATAAGCCCTAGGACTGGATGTCAAGAGGTCCAGTTGAGGCACTCCTAAGTCCTCGTGCACCCTAAACCAATCTATTGTTAGCTTTCAGGCTCGTCATAAGTCCTAAGTCTGGATGTCAAGAGGTCCAGTTAAGGCTCGTAATAAGTCCTCGTGCATTCAACTATCATATCATTTCCCGTCCCATTCATACATTACCTTCCTCGTGGTCCCATCCCAATGCACCACAAAGCCGTAGTGAGAATTTTTGGCGCCCTCTCAACCTTGATTCAATTCTGCAAGGGCTTGCAAAATTGAATCAAGGGGAGCCATCTGTAGACACCAAAAATCTCACCCCATAAAGCAAAATTCAAGAAAATGCATAAAATAAGAAGGTTGTCGCCTTTCTTTTTGAAACATATTCATGTACATACCAAAACGAAACTATCATTTTATTACAAATTTTTTAAATCAATTTTCAAAGCATCTGTTTTCAAACCTGACCCTTTTCATCATTTACTTATTTTACCATCTTATTACTGATTTATTTCATGTTAGTCAGTCCTGTTTTATTCGCTTACTTATTTGCCTTTTCGTTTTAGTTTGGTTCATGTTATTTTGTTACTTGTCTGTTTTTATCTCATTTCCTTTCATTAGTACTCGTATTTGTATTTTCTTTATTAGTACTTGTTTGTATTTTGTCTTTATCATTATTATTTTAGAATCATTTTCATCATTTTATGTACATTTCGTTTTGTCGCTAATTCAATTAAACTTCCTTTTCTCATTTATTTTCTGAATTATGAATTAGCATGACTGGTTTGTGTATTCGTTGAGCAAGCTATTGATCTTGAGTTCAAACTTGACTGGGAGCGATATCAGTAGGTAAATTTTGTTTTAAATTCCAGTCAAACCAAACCTTTGAAGTCTAGTCAAATTCGAGCCCAGTCCACCCCCAGCCCAAAATGGCCTATTGTCCGGCCCACTGGCAACCCAAGATAGCCCAGAGGCAGTCAACACTAAACACTAGCCGACCAAACCAATTAAAAATCCTACTTGTCACCTGATATCCTGTCATCTTGGCTCATTATAAAACGACAGCGGAAAACCCTACTGTGAAGAAGGGGAGGCCAGCCGACATGCTCATACACCCACATTTTATTCCCCACGTCTGAAACCTTCATTCCCCAGAAGCTTCCATCCTCTCCAAGCTTGTCACTGATCCCGATCCTGAGGACTTCAAACCCAGAAAACATCTCAATCACAGTTGTCTTTCACCATTTCTCTCTCGTTCTTCATTCTCGAATTCACTGGAGATGAAAAAATAAAAACCCAACTTCAACTCCTCTCAATGGCTGCGGATTTTAAGCCTTGCCTCTCTTATCCCCTTTTCACGCTCTAAAAAAAATCAATCACATGCGAACAATCAAACTTAGCTTCCTGAGAAATCAAAAACTCTCAAATCACTCTTCTTCTCTATTCCTTTTCCATCGCCATGGCTAGTGAACCTCATGGAAATCACGGCCGCCTCCCAAGTCGATTATCCTCGAGAGCTCAGAGCAACATCGCTCCCATCGCCATCCAAATGAACCCCAAATGAGAAAGGGCTTTAAGAGCACAGCTACGTCAGGAGAGTTAAACTTGAAATGTTGATGGTTAAGAACATTATGATTTCGTCAGTTTGATGATCGATGCCAGTGCCACTACTTCGCGGTTTTTCTTTCTTTCTTTCTCATCTTATCTCCTCTCGATTTTATGTTGTTTTTACCTGACCTCTTTTCATTCTACGAAGTTCCACCGATTTTCATACATACAAGAGTTGTAAAGATCATCGGGAGTCATTACATGTCTGTTGGTTCATGAGCGCTGCACAGAGACTCACCTCAGCCCCCATTTTCCCTATTACATTTTTAATATACTCTCTAGTTCAACAAAAACTCGCCCGATGATCTCTTAAAGAGTAGGGCATGGTTCTTCGGCTTCGTTGGAGTTCGAATCCAATGCTAGTGCCGACATACACCTCACTTTCTCGTTTCTTGTTCATTCACGTAACCTGGTTTGGATAATCACTCAGGCCATATTTGCCTGATTTTGGGTTTTGCTTAAGACTCCCCGTTCTCCCGTGTTATTCGTATCTCCCTTTGTTTCTTTCAATAACTTAATCAGCTTGATCAATGCCTAACCCATGATGGGTTTGGGGATTTTCTCAAAGCTGTTCGAAGGAATAACTATGTATATATACTCCGATTCGAAGTTGTTCTGTGTTGCGAAATGGAAATTGTTTCTCTGTGGATAGATTGAGTTTATTACATGTTATATGTTGTTGGGTATATGGTTTTGCTGTCCTTATTGAGGTTAATTATTTTAACTCCACAATATTTTCCTCTGTTACTGCTATTCTTTTGATCCTGATCCAAATCCCTGATGGATTAGAAGTGCTATCAAGGATCACTCCTCTGTATTATGTCTAATGTTTGAGCGTAGCATTTTCTGGTGTCTTATTGTCAAGGACCAAACTGCTCCGTATCTTGCTTTTTGTTTGTTCCGACGGAATATTTGGTCTCACCTAATACAGTTTTGGAATTCTCGCTGGATGTTGAGGTTTAACAAGCCCAGTCGGTCCCTTGAAGTTGGTGTTAGCTCGTTTTTAATTTTGGGCGTTGATTCCCGATCACAATACCCACGGTTGCAATTACTTTTGTTCTCTACAATTTTTCTGTATTCGCTATACCTGCTTGTGTGCAGGTCCGTTCATGATAATTTGTGAACACTTCCGCCAAGAACCCAAGAGACGTATCTGTAATCGGCATGGGTGACCCTTTTTTTTTAACTCTGTAAACTTTCATACACCTCCGTACTTTGATTGCGGGCTTATATATTGTATTCTTTGGTTGTGCCTCGAAGTTAATTTGCAGGAATCTGTAATCTCTGTTCTTCTACCGGTACTGCTCTAAACCCTGATTTCTCCCAGTTTATTGTTTCATGCGTGGACATGGTGTCCGATTGCTGATTGGTGTTGATCATTTACTGCAATGACTGTATTCTGTTGTTTGAGCTTACTGCAAACAAATTTTGTTCTCATTTCTGTGATGTTTTGTACACACGAGTATCAACCATGTGGTTTACTTTGCCCGATCAGCAAGAGTCATTTAGATTGAGTAAGCATGCGGATAGAGGATTTAGGAAAATACGACTGAATTCAGTCTTCGAATCTTGGCTTAGAGTTTAATATGTAATTAATGTTGTTTTCTTGAAAGAGGAGATAAGCAGGCATCGGGGGGTCGAATTCCTTTCTGAATTCATAATCGATTAGGGAGAATAATTTAGCTTAGAAACTCCAACTTGGATGTGATTTTATCCTAGTTTGTTTGTATATATTATCTTAGGTTATTGTCATGACTAATTTGATTAGTAACCTGTCATAGGTTTTATCAGCATGTTTAACATGTAACATTAGTGATTTCAGGCATTCGTAACTTGGTTTTGCCGGGTAAGAAAAATAATAATAAAAATGGTTTGAGAATCGTTGGCTTAGGCGCCTTATTACCCAGCTTCAGTTCAAAGCCGTAAAAAAAAGTAGGAGAAGAAAACCCATGTGTATGCCCACTTTCAGATTTGAATTTTGCGATATATTTGTTGCTTATCCACCATCGATGTTGTTATTTCATATTATTTGTTTACATTGTATGTTACATATTGTAGATTAGCTTGGCAATTGTTGGACCCAGTCCAATATAGAGGCCCAAGACATAGGAAGCCCTAGTTAGCACATAGGTCACCCCACTTTAGAAAAGCTTTAGGTTAGGGTATCCTCCATGAATACGGGTCCTAGACACGGCCCATGTGAGGAATACTCATTTTCCTTAAAATTTTCCAAATCATCCCTTATTGTCAGAATAAAATTCACAATCAATAAAAATCCAATTTCAAAGTCCAAACATCAATTCAATTCAAATGTTAAATAAAGCCAACATCCTAAATAAAAATGCCCAATGCCCAAATCAGCCCAAAAACAATTTTCAGCCCAATCACAAATAAAACAATTTTCAGCCCACATTCCAAGGCCCAAGTCCAGCCCACTTTTCCAAGGCCCAAGCTGGCCCACTCTTCCAAGGCCCAGGTCCAACCCACTTTTCCAAGGCCCAAACCCGGCCCACTTCTCCAAGGCCCATATCCATTCAGCCAAATCCAAAATTCTGTTCCAAAATCAATTCAATTTGAGGCCCAAAAATCATTTCAAATTCAGTCCAAAAATTCAATCCAAATCAACTTAATCTCCAAATCAAATTCAAATCCAAATCATCTCATTTCCAAATCAAATCCTATTCCAATTCAATCTCAATTCAGTTCCGAACTCATTCAAATTCAATTCTAAATTCATTCAAATTCAATTCCAATTCAATTTCAACTTCATTTCCAATCCGATTTCAATTACACGTCCAATCCAATTCCAATAAAAAATCAATCCAATTTCAATAACTACAATTCAATTCTAATTCAAATCAAAATTCATTCAACTCCAATTCAACTTTGATTTCAATTCAATTTCGATTCCATTACAATTCCCCTACACTTTAAATGTCTTACAGACCCGAGCGTCTCACAGACTTTGTCATTCCAATGATTCGAATGTCTCACAGACCTGAGCGTCTCACAGACCCGAGCGTCTCACAGACCCAAGCGTCTCACAGACTCCGTCATCTCAAGATTTTAAATGTCTCACAGACCCGAGTGTCTCATAGACTTTTTGCACCTCAAACTTCAAAATAAACCCGACAATTTGTCAAACCTCACAATATGACCACAAAACCTCTTTGACCCCTCAAAGACCCAAAAGGTCAAACCCCTAATTCCTTCAAAACCCCAAAACTCCCAAACCTCCAAAAACCCTGAACTACGTAAGGTCTGATCTCAACATGGAGTTGAGTACGTAGGCAGCCCACATAGGGTGCGACCATATTCCAATCAAAAAAACCTTTTCCCACTCTAAGGTGTTCTTCATACCTGTCAAAATACTCAAATCTTCTTCGGTTCCTGCAAACTTCAAACCATCGGACTCCCAATCTTAATCATTTCCTCAACATCAGAATCTTTCCAATCCTCCATTCTATACACATTCGAATTCATCAATTCTTCTTCTTGGCGCTAGCTTGGCAGAAAAGCTTGCCTCATTCACTCATTCTCTCTCTCTTCCTGTCCTAATCATATCCTTGGCTTTTAAACGAATCTCTCTAAAAAGGTTTTGAAAGAAGGCAATCCTGATAATTGGAGACCGAGGTTTTCTCGGGCACCAATCCGAAGTCGTGGTCGTCACCACTTCTGACCTGACTAGATAAGTCCTATCTATAGGCAACAAATTCAGAGTCAACCAACGGTTCTCAGAACCCTCCTTCCCTTCCTTCCTAGTATCTTAGGTCAAACTAGGTGGCGACTCTAGTCAATTTCGCCCTTAGGGTATAAGTCCGCGTGGAGCCCATTGAGAGCGGGTGTAGTGTTCATTAACACTCCCCATATGCTTTCTGGGAAAGACGGACGATTTAGTAGGTATTTGAGGGATGCCAGAATAACGGGTTTTCACCCTCCACAAAATGGCATTTTTTTAGGATCTAAATTTCTCAACCAGATCATATTTAGATAGACCCCCTCATACCGAAAAATCACCCTCCACAGTTAGGTACATGTTCCCTTGACTAATTAATGAGGCAATTATTCCACCTTGTCTCCACATACAAATCGGCAATGGTGCTGTAACATGTCATTTGATTCTTGTTTGTGTTAAACAAGAGGTCATGCTAGTTATGTGATGTCTTCTTTTGATTTTAATACAAGGCAATCAATCCCCCTTATAATTGCAAGAAATCAGCAGCACATGAGGCTAGAACATGGCTGTTTTGTTTGTTTGCTTGCAACTTGTATAATTGGATCTAGATCTACTTTAGTTGTATTTAATTTCCTTGCTTTTACATAAACTAATCTCTTCTTGCTTTTCTCTTGTAGGTACACGGTAATGGGAGCCTTCTTGACTGATTTTTATTTGACATTATCACATGGCACATGTAGGGATGACTCAGCATTCCATAAGGCAATTTACAAACTAAAAACTAGTCAAATTCAAGTCTAAAACACCCTAAATGGCGCCCACTTTGGTGACCAATTGAGATTGATTTAATTCCTGTCACATTATATAGTACTAAAACCATATTATAACATGTAATATGTCACAAATTTAATTGGTACATTTATACCAAGGTAAAAGATGAAAGTTTTAAGGTAAAAATGCTGATTTTAGGTACCTTTTTGACCCAAAAATCGCCCCCACTTTTACTATGAATTTAGTACTGGAATTAATTGATTTAGATTTTCAATTTATCCCCTTTTAAGATTATCAACTCGTGGCTCCTCGAAAACTTCAAGGCAATTGCGCAAAACACATTTTTGTGACACCCGAAGGTGCGTTTTTGTGCTTTAAGGATTTTCTGGAAATAATTAGTCGCAATGAGTTCCAAGTGTTTATTGACATTTTTTATAGTCAATAATAATATGTTAAGGTGTTACTTTGAGTTATATGGGGTTATATATTCCGGGCTACTGGGACACTCCCGAGGCGAAAAGGAGCGTTGAGAAATTCGCCCGAGCACTTTGTTTATTTTTGAGAAAGCAGCTCAAGCATTCTCTTTATAATGTTGAATATTGATGATAGGAACTCTAAGAATGATTTATATTGGAGTTTGTGCCACTTCGGTACCTCTCCGGGGCATTCTCGGGGGTTTGTGGGGCCCTCATCGGGAACCTCCGAGCACTTTGTCTTTAACTGAGAATTTAGCTTGAGAACTTCATCTTAAATGTTCATTAAAGTGTTATTGTGCATTTATAATGAAGTGTAATGCTTTACTTATTTAATAAAGTATTTCCGGGACTTTCGGGCCTTAAGGGGCTCTTAAGGGAACTCCCGGGCATATTGTATTTTTACTCAGTTCTAACTGAGGGCTTGTGTTTTAAAGGTCATAAAATGATCCTTGATTAACTTCATATGAGTTTTATAGCTTATATAACTTGGTTAGCTTAAGGTCGGGCTTTAACGCTCGTTTTTTACCTTAAGGAGTTTAGGTGCGTTTTAATGCCCAAGTGTTTATATACTTTTCTCAGGGTTTAATAATCCCCCAGATAATATTTATTTACCATTATTTAATTATTTAAAGGTTATGGGTATTTCATTTATAGAGAAGTATCATGAATGGGATACTCTCGATCAAACCCTAATAACATCTCTAACTCTCGGGTTTTAGAACATTAAAAACCGAAAACATTGAAATCGAGTGGAAGGGAGTTAGACGATTCTAAAATCCCGGCTGCAACTAGGAAGGCCGTTACTTCCCTAGCACCCCGCCTTGTAAAAATCTAGGCTGCAATTAGGGGAGGTTTGTCAGCCTAATGCCCCGCCTAAAGAGATCCAGACTGCGACAAGGGAGGTTATGACCCCAGCGCCCTGCCTCGGATTTTTATTTTTGAAAGGGAGACAAGTGATGTTCTAACCAGGAAGGAAATGTTTTGAAGGGGTCAGACATTTCTTGTTCCCGAAAATGGTTTATTTGAGTTGAAAACTAAGTTTGAAAACTTTTGAAGTTGTTCGGAATTCTCAAAAAAAAAAGAAGAATTATTTTATTGATAAAATCCCTTCATCTTTACTTTGCATTCTCATTTTCTAAACATTAACGTTTTAGGGAGTCTATTCAATTTGATTTATAACTTATGTGTTATTTCTTACATTTCCGTCTGTGTTAATTTATTTTTCCTTCTTCTTCATCCAATCAAACCAGATAACCAACCAGTCAACTTAGTCATGACCCAATCTGCTTCAAAACCAAATAAGGCCCAACCTTCAAGGCCCATTCCACACCCTAGCCTCACTTCAGCTTGACAAAAGGAAAAATCGTAGTCACTCTTTAAAAAAAAGGACCGGTCGTCTCCTTTCTCCTATCCGCAGCTCTCGATCGTTCCCCTCATCTCCAAAAAAAACAACCACGACACACACTTCCGAACTTCTCACACCAAGAAACCATCCACACCATCGCTCTGAAGAAATTTATTCAGTGAAAACCCGCACAATGCTTCTTCCTTGATCGTTCTCAAATACTGGAAAACCCAGAAACATCCCATTCTTCCATGGAAGAGCGAATCGATACCAATCAATAACCTCACAACAAGAAAAACACCACATCTTGCTGTAAAATCTTCTCACGGTCGTTCAAAAAGTCTTCATTTGACCAAGGAATCCCTCTGTATTATCCTTTGTTTGGTTACTTCAATTCTCCATCGTTAGTAGACGGTTACTCTCTAGGCCTCTTTCGGTTTCTTCTGTCTTGGCTCCGTCGCCATGGATCGCAGCCTTTGTTCGATTACTCGCTTACGCTTGCGTCTACAAGAGCTGATCATTATGGATTTTTTTTCTCTCTTCGTACAGTGGTCACGTTTTTGAACTTGACCAAAATGGTTTATGGGTGCTCATCTAAAACTTGTTTGATTCTCTGCTTATCAACTGAGGTTTGACAATCCACCGTTACGGAAAACTAACGTGACTCTTGTGCCTTTGATTGAAATCTGCTCATCCGGACTTACGAGATGCTGATTAGCGTTATTCTCTGCCCTAACCCTTTTTTTGTTGGATATATCCATTTTTATTTCATTTGAGGACTAACCCCTTCTTAACACTTGTTTTGTGCTTGCTGACTTTTGCTTCTAGTCTCTTCTGCAGGTTGACACCGTTTGCCCTCATCCTGGCATTTAAGCTTCATCTGGATAATCTCAAACGCTGTCAATAGATGTTTGAGTATACTAATCTGAATCGTTGATATTGAGCGTACTTTTGTTTTTCTGATGTTGGAGGATGTTGTTGTTGAATACCCACAGTTTACTCGTTTTTCTGGGGTAGCTATTTGTTTTGACCCAGCACGCTTACTGGTTTAAAAGAAAAGAAAAAGGGCGTGTGTTGATTGCTAACCGGTGAATTCTTGATAATTAGCTGGACTGGTTTGCTTCTATTGTCATTGCCATTTACTGCGCTTGGCTGGGTATCAAATATGGTTTGGTTAGTTTATGCAGCTAATGACTCTGCTTAGTTGCATTGTTATGACGGATCTGTGAGGCTACGCGCTTCATCGAATTGGCCGAAATATTACGTTGAGATTGTCTCATTGTTGCCAAAAACAGATTTATAGTCTTGATCAATTGGTCATTGTTTAAATTCTGATATACACTCCATTGTGTTTATTACTGATCCTTTAAGACCTGATTTACCCATCTCCATGTGACTGCACGGCCATGATTTAGCCGGTGTATTATCTCTAATCCACTTTGTTACTTGTGTATGACGCTAGGCCTCACTCATTGTGCTTTCCGACCTTCCATTGTTGATTATGGAGCCCATTTGTTGCCTTGATGATTATTATGCGTTGTTCTGGGTTTGTGGACTGATACCCGAATTTCTGTGTCTGCAACATTCGTGATGACATACTGTGAGCTTGCTAATACTCTTAAACTTCGTAGCTTTTCCTCATGGGTTTGGAAATTCTGTTGGTCAGCTACTCTTGATTACTATCTGATAAACTGCTTAAGAATCTGCCCCTTTTGCATAAGGGATGTTGATCTGGAAACCATTTTACTTATGCACTGTTACTTGCCCCTTGGGTATTACGCTGGCTTGGAAGTCATATTACTCACGGTATTTCTCGGTTTGGAAATTACATTTGCTGTTAGTACTAATCTTGCTCTTTGATATCAGATTGGAAATGATTCTAATTCTAGCACAACTTTGCTCCTTGCGCATTGCCATACTTGTTTAATCCACATCTGTAATATCCTCACTTCATGACTTTGACTGAGGTACCCACAAAATTGGTGAAACTTGAGTTGGACATGCTTGGCTGGAATCGACTTTGGGCTTGGCAATTTGACCATACAGTTGCACCTTGGGCTTGGTATTACTTCATGGGTTTGAAAAACCCCGTCGGTTAGCATTCTTATTGCAAGAAACTTTGCTAATTTCTTTTTACGCCCTGAATTTGGTTCGGAAATTGAATTGTCTCAGTTTTGAACTTGCACATTGATTTGGTTTGGAAAACTGATTTGATACTAGCATGCTTCTTGTCCCACCGCGCTTAGATAAGAGCATGACTTGAGTGATGGTTGCCCAAACGTTATGATTGTTTAGATAATTCACTCATTGGCTGGATGGTCCTTATTATTTCTTCATCTTAAAGGGAAATGATATAAACCCTTCTAGGTATGATCCCACATGACTCACAATCCTTTTCTTTGATACTACACTTTTGTTGAGTCATAATCTAAGATGAATTAATTTGAGTAGCAACCCCAATGCTTGATTTATCATACAATCTTAGCATTTGTTGGCAGCTTGTAACTCTTTTCTATGTTCTCGGTTGGGGTGTGGGAGATGATTAGATTACCCCCTTTCCTCCCATTGAGAGGGGCCGTATGATCCCATTGCACACACCCCAATCCTCTTACATTTCATTACTAACTACTCTCGTATATCTTTGTCTTTGTTCTTTGACATGTACATAATGCTCGTGGAACGGGAAATTGCTATAAGACTAAAAAATGGGACTTTGGGCTTGGACTACCGGGGTCTCCACTTCAAACACGTGTAACGGTTGGTGCACTTCTTGCTGATCCTTTCAGCTCAAGTGAGGCGGTGTCGATGCGATCCCCCATAGTAGCTTTAGATTTAAACTTTTCACTTGTATTTGTATCAATTTGTAATTCGCTTGTTGCTCTCGCTTTCGGTTGTAGTGTGGTGACTTATTCATTTTTGTGATTTCATCCCATAACCGTTACATTATTCTCTCGCTTACAACCTTTAATTAAGATAGTAAATAGGATAAGACTAACAATTGGTTAGCAACCCATACAGTAGGACTCACCTTGTTAGTTTTTTAGAGTTTTATATTTGAATAATTCTGATTCGCAACCTAGATAGCTTTGATGATTCGTTCTTGTATATACATTTCTTGTACTACTTCCGAAATTCATTTCACACGTACATAACTTAAGCTTTTAAAATCTATGTCCACATGTATATAATTACTTAGACAGATTCTGAATTCTTTTCTTACATATATTTGCTTTATTCGGATAGCCTTTAAAATCCATGTCCGCATGTATATTTATTTATATAGCCTTGGAAATTCATCTTTACATATTATTTGTTCATCATTCCTTGCCTATGATTTTGTAAGTGTATGGACTGATCCTGTTTGGGCCCATGTAACTCTTGGCCCAAATCTAATTTTGTTCAGGCTCGGTTCATAACCAGCCAAACGGGCTAGAGCAGGTGGCCCTAGAAAGCCCATTAGGTTGCCCACTTTAGAAAAGTCTTAGGTTTGGGTATTCTCCATGAATACGGGTCCTAGACACGGCCCATGTGAGGAACACCCGTTTCCCTTAAAATTTTCCAAATCATCCTCTAAAGTCAGAATAAAATTCACAATCAATCAATCATCCAATTCCAAATCATTTTAAAAATCCAATGAATCAAATTCTACTTCAAAATTAATCTCTTTCACTCTCTCACAAACACCCTTCAAATCAATCTCCCTCATACTCTCTCAACAAACACCCTTCAAATCACTCCCTCTCACAACAATCCCTCTCATACTCACTCATCAAACACACTCCAAAATCAATCCCTCTCATACCCCGAAACCAGATATTCATCATGAATTCTTTGAAATCAAAGCTTTTCACATGTCAACATTAAATACGCTCCATACACTCATTAGACACGCTTCAACCTCACAAAGCATTCGAAATACTTCCAAAAGTTCCAATATCAAACTTCAAACTCCTTCCAAACTTCAATTGTCTCATAGTTTCGAATCATCTTCCAACCCTAATTTCAAAGGCCTTATTCGGCCCATATTTCAAAGCCCAAACACGGCCCAATCTTAAGGCCCAAACCCGGCCCAAATCCAGCCCTCATTTCAAGGCTCATATCTGGCCCATTACCTCAATTCGATCCTGATTTAGTTTCAAATCCAATTCAACTTCAATTTCAATTATGAATCAAATTCAATTTCAATTTCAATCCAATCTAATCAAATTCAATCCAATTCTGATCCAAAATCAATTCAATTTCAATCCAACTCAATTCAAAATTCTCTTCATTCCCAATTTAATTCAACTTCATTTCAATCCCAAATAATTCCAAACATCATAAATCTCAAATTCCGGAAAACTTCAAACTCCTTGAAGTCAAGCATCTCAAATCTCTAACCGTCTCAGCAGCTCAACAGACTCGACCGTCTCAGTAGCTCAATAGACTCGAACGTCTCAACAGCTCAACAGACTCGAACATCTCAACAGCTCCACAGACTTGAACGTCTTAGCAGCTCTACAGACCCGAACGTCTCAGAAGCTCAATAGACCCGAAGGTCTCTACAGCTCAACGGATTTGAAAGTCTCAACAGTTCAATAGACTCATCAAATTCAAACACCTCGAAAACCCTCAGCTCCTCAAAAGCCGAACCCCTTGAAATTTGATAATCCTTTCAAGCCTCAAATGTCTCACAGACCCGAGCGTCTCACAGACGTCATCATTTTAATATTTCAAATATCTCACAGAGTCGAGCACCTCAAACTCCAAAACATACTCGACAATCCATCAAACCCCACGAAATGACCACAAAACCCCATTGACCCCTCAAAGACCCAAAAGGTCAAAAATCCCAATTCCTTCAAAAACCCCTAAAACTCCCAAATCCCCAAAGGCCCTGAACTACGTAAGGTCTGATCTCAGCAGGGAGTTAAGTACGAAGGCAGCCTATCTAGGGTGCGACCCTATTCCAATCCAAAAAAAACCCCTTTCCCAACTCCAAGGCGATATTCATGTCTGTCAAACATTCAAATCCTCTTTGACTCCCACAAACTCTCAACTTCTTCAACTCTCAAAATCAGACTCCTAACCTTTCATTTTACACTCATTTGAATTCACCAATTCTTCTTATTGGCACTAGCTTGGCAGAAAAGCTCTCCTCATCCACTCGTCTTCTCTCCTCCTGTCCTAATCCTATCCTTGGCTTTCAAACGAGTCTCTTTAAATAAGGTTTTGAAAGAGGGCAATCCCGACAATTGGAGACCGAGGTTTCCTCGGGCACCAATCCAAAGTCGTGGTCGTTGCCACTTCTGAGGGGTGTAACCCAGTGCGAACCCACACAGAATCTTTGGTATGATCAGATAAGTCCAATCCATATGCAAATCACAGAGTCAATTAACGGTTCTTAGAACCCTTCTCCTCCCTTCCTAGTTCCTTAGGTCAAACTAGGTGGCGACTCTAGTCAATTTCCGCCCTTAGGGCATAAGTCCGCGTGGGGCCCATCGAGAGCGGGTGTAGCGTACCCTTGCGCTCCCCTTTATGCTTTCTGTGAAAGACGAACGATTTAGTAGGTATTTGAGGGATGCCAGAATAACGGGTTTTCACCCTCCATAGAATGGCAATTTCTAGGGTCGTGGCTTCTCGGTCAGACCGTATTTAGATTGACCCCCTCATACCGAAAAATCACCCTCCACAGATGGGTCTTTACGAGTGATGTCTGGATTACTTGAGGATGGGTCCTTACGAGTGATGTCTGGATTGCTTGAGGATGGGTCCTTGCAAATGCCACTAACATCGGTCGAAACCTAATAAAATCAATTATATTAACAATAGTTTCAGTAAATAATTGTTTATAAAACTTGCAAATCACCTAGTAGAAATCAAGTGACATTTCCGCTGAACTGTAAACAACTAGCATAAATAATTCAAACAGCTTTATACAATGCAACTTGATTTTATTCAGATGAGAGAAAGATTGGAGGCTGAGAATAAAGAGAAGTACAAGCAAGTAAAGAAGGCCCCACAAAGAACTTCCGAGCTTCAGATTGAGGCTTATATAAAAGCTGTAGCATTTTGACGTGAGATAGATGTTCAAAAAGCAGCAGCATGCAAGGGGGTTGGGGTGTGCAAACTGCAAGGATTGCCTGAAGTAGATAGAGAGTTTATTTTCCCATCATCATTTATTGAGGATAAGCAATAAGTCAGAGAATGAAGATTCTTATTTGAATATAGAGAGCATTGTTTATTCTGCTTGCAAGACCATTTCATCCCAAGCGTCTAGATATAATGTTGTGATGAGTGTCAGAAACAACGATCATAGACCCCTTGTATGTGTTCATGTCAGCAGAAGAAGAGCTACGGGCATTTATATGACACAGGATCTTCAAAGGAACTTAGATTTGATGAAAGAGTTTGAACAGGATAATGAAATTGCAAATTCAACAGCAAATGATCCTAGAGGTTTGGATGGGAGGGAACCTTATTCAGATAACTTAATTGTAAATTCTACAGCAATGATGCTCAATATTCACACACATACAATTGTCACTCGCACATCCAAATTGTTGAGAAAACCAAAGAAGAACAACAACTATACATATAAAGTAAATGAAAAGGATCAAGCATACATACCTACACCTTTCCATCTTCAAGTGCTTTCTCTAGTGAGAAATCCGGGCATATATCCTTGACAAAATCCGCCAAACAAAAAATCATATTGTATAACCCTTTTATCTCCTGATCACGAGGGTCATTTTTTTGTTGATTTGATGATTCTGCTTCTTCAGACTTTCCCATGCATCTTACACGACCCTTTTTCTCTGGCCCTTTATGCTTTGAATACTCATCTTCTTTCCAACTCAGCTTATCTCCATCAGATTTGGTAGAAGCTTGAGCTTCAAGATCTACCTTCATTGCTTCCTGTAAGTTGGATACATGTGTTCATTAGAGTACCGGTTATAGTGAAATGTTAGTATAACCAATTTAAAACTAGAATACCGCAAACTTAGCAGCTTCAGGTGTCACATATTCTTTGGTTTTCTTGCTGAACCGGGTTTTGATATAAACTTCAGCACGAGTTGGAGGATTCCCATTTTTCTCTACAATCTTTTAGACAATGAGACTGAAATTAAGTGATATTATTCATAAAATAAGCAATTTCATTTGCTAATGATATGTGAGATAAACAGAAAACAATCACCTCTTCGTGAATAGCTCTAGCAAAAGTATTAGATCCAACTGTATGAGGCTCTTTGCTCTTGCCTTTGTTTGTTTTGTTTATGTCACTAATATGATGTACAAACATTGGACCAATACTGATCAACTAGAAACGCATCATTCAAACAAAAGAAGAGATGCATATACAAACACCAAAACTTCAAATTCAGCTTACCAAAACATTACATCAACAACACCATCAACTTTATACCAAATATATGTACAATGACTTCGTAAAAATAGCATTGTACCTTCGCCTCATCTATCAGCTAGAACTTGACCAATGATTTAAATTGCTCTTCATCAACCCTGTCATCACTTAATCCTTTCATCATTTGATCCATAGTCTTGTTAGCATCAGAAAACTTACTCTTCACTTGATTTTTCCATGTCCCCCACTTGTCATTTAAGTCATCCATCACCCATTTCTCAGTCTCTTTAGTCATACTTGGCAGGAAAGAAAATTTTGACTGTTGAAAGGAAATAACAACATAAAAACATCATATATCTGACATTTAAAAAACAAAGCATATATCAGTTGAATCAAGCAGTTATTTAGCATCCTCATAAAAGTAGAGAAGCATAGAAGTAGGAAAAATATCTTTCCTTTTGCAGCAACAGTTTGCATTATGCATTCCACAAATAATCGAATAGAGTGAGACAACAACAATAGCAACAGGTGACAATTTAACAAAATTAGGCACCAACAATAGTGAATATAACAAAAAAAGCAACATCCTTTAACAAAACATAATATGCCAACATCAACAGAAAAAAATCTGATTAAAGTACATTAAATCGTAATCTTCTTATGCGATGTAATGTAGAATCACTAAAGCATGCCTAAAAAGTACACATTCCAAACTACTTGTTATCATTCTTCAATTAAACAAAATCTTCCTCGTAATCTTCTTCTACAATGTTTTCTTGATCTTTCAATGTTGTAGCATGTACGTAAACCTCTTCACCACCCACATCATCTCTGTGTAAGGACTGTTGATCAAAAGAATCTGCTGATGCTTCAACACCCATATCAATGGAATATTTCTCACCCATGTCATATAGATCTCTTAACTTAACGTGTCTTACTACCATCCACCCTTCATAAATTGGATCTTTAATGTAATAAACCTTTTTTGCCTGTGAAGTGAAGATATATGGATCATCTAACCAGTTACATCCTTTGTGTGATAGGTGCAAAAAGTTGACAAGAACTATGCTAAACTTGTCTTTTTTACAACCTCTATTGACATCAACCCAATCACACTTAAAAAGATCAAACTTTTTAAATCCTGAATAGTTCAACTGAATAATCTCCTTTATGGACCCATAATAGTTTACTTCACCACTCACTGGTTGAGTATCTCTTGAACTTGCATAACTTTCATAGGTTACTTGCACAACAACTCCGTGGTTTTGGGTTTTCAAATGTCTATCATGTTCCTTTGTGTGAAATCTATATCCATTAACAACATAGCCGGAAAAGCATCTAGCTAAATCATTAGGGCCACGAGCAAGCCACTTCAATTCACTTGTTATTTGATTGTTGTCATCCTCTTCCATTCGTTCAACCTAATAAGTAATATTTATTTTATCAGGACTCTTAAGTATAATAATCAAGTTTGATAAGGTCACATGCACAAGGATGTAGACGTACCCTTTCACGAAACCAACTAGCAAATTCTTCACAGTGAGCCTTCTCCAACTCATATGGCCTCATCTTTCTACCACATAATTTTTCTTTTCAAAATATCTCTAAGTCCCCTGCAGAAACTAGTTAATCAACTGAATATTTAGGGATAAAGATAATTTATTCCAGTTGTGTAAGTGTAACTTACATTCGAAACTTAGTGACTAATTCGACATTAAAAAGCACGTATCTATGTGCTTGTTGCAAGGTTTTTTCATCAAGCTTTTTACGTGCAACTCTTTTTCTTTTCCCAGCTACAACTTCGTTTGTCGACTTTACTCCCAGCGGTCGACCTGTATTACTATATGTTTGCTCTTCATCCAATTCCTCTACAAACTCATCATTCCTCACAGGTCGCTTAAATCGAGTTTCTATCCCAAAGAAGTACCGAGAGTAGAATGTTAAACATTCATTTGCTATGTAACCTTCAGCAATGGAACCTTCAGGTTGGGCTATATTATGTACATATGACTTTAATGTACAGAGAAATCTGTAATGTGTGTCATCTCAGAATATGTAACATATCCAAAAGCCAACAATAATTAGTATAGCTCATAATTTAAGACTAAGTGTACCTTTCAACTGGATACATCCATCTGTAACAAACTGGACCACCAATCTTAGCTTCAGTAGCCAAATGAATTATTAGATGGATCATCACTGTGAAAAATGATGGGGGGAAAATCCTTTCCATTTTGCACAAAGTGATAGGAATTGGAGACTCTAAGACGTCAAGCTCTTGAACTGATATAACTTTTGAGCATACATTTTTGAAATAATTACAAAGTTCAAGCAGGACCATGGTAACATCATCTGTTAAATGGCCTCGTAAAGCTACAAGCAAGAATTCTTGCATAAGCATATGACAATCATAGCTTTTAAGCCCTATCATCTTTTTCTGTGCAGTTTGCACACAACGAGAGATATTCGTTGAGCACTCATGAGGAACTTTCATCTCTTTAAGAACTTGCAAAAAACCATTTTTCTCCTTATTTGTCGTTTGGTAGCAAGCTCTTGGTAGATGTATTCTATCACTAGCATCTGCTGTTTTTAGATGAAGGGAACTCCTTATCCCCATTGCTTGAAGGTCATATATTGCCTTGAGGTTGTCTTTTGACTTTCCAACTTGGCCCAAAATAGTTCCATTGATGTTTTCAAAAGAATTTTTTTCTATATGCATCACATCAAGACAGTGACGAAGTAAATTATCCTTCCAATAAGGAAGTGAAAATAAAATTGTCTTCCTTTTCCATGGTCCAAGGCCAACAATGTCTTCAAGGAACTCAAACCCATCAAGCTTTTATAACACTTCATCACCAGATATAGGGGCAGGAGGAGGTCTCAAGTCTTCTTCTCCATCAAAACTTTGATGATCTGTACGAAAGTTATGGTTGTTTTCTAACCATCGATGACTACCCATATAACAATATTTACCACCATGTTGTAACCACTTTGATGTAGTATCAAGTTCACATTGAGGACAAGCAAATTCCCCTTTAGTATGGTATCCTGAAAGAGTAGCATAACTAGGGAAATCACTAATTGTTGTCAACACTACTGCATGCAATTGAAAGGTTTCATTGCAAGACGCGTCAAAGGTCTCAATACCCATATCACATAGCTCCTTTAACTCTTGTATTAACGGTTGCATGTAAACATCAAACTTGTTACCAGGAGCTTTCGGGCCAGGGATAAGCAAAGAGAGAATAAAATTTGGTTGTTTCATAACCATCCATGGGGGTAAATTATAAGGAATTAAGATGACTGGCCAAGTGCTATGAGCTACATTCATGGTTCTGAAAGGATTAAAACCATCTGAGGCTAGAGCTAAATGAACATTACAAGGATCAGATGAGAACTGCTTATGTATATAATCAAAGTGCTTCCAAGCCTTGGAGTCAAATGGATGTCTCATACAATCATCATGTCGAGGTTCATCATGATGCCATCTCATTAGTGATGCAGTTTTTTCAGATACAAACAACCTTTGCAACCTTGGTTTTAAAGGGAACCAACGTAACACTTTTGCAGGGTAAATTACTCAGAACCCCCTTGAGGATTTGGGATATTACAGTTAACCACCTTGTGTTTATCATAATTACTGGTAACCACCTCGAGGTTAAGGTATCTTTGACTACGAGCCCCCAAACTATATCTTTGTTATTAGGAAGTTAACTACGTGTTGACCTATCAGCTTAATCACATTAGTAATGTTAGACTGGACAAAAAGCACTACTTAATCTGTATTGTTATTTTCCTAAAAATGTCAACCTTGCCTCGAAAATGCATTTAAAGTGGGATTTGAGAGAGTTGCACGATGTTGATTAAGCAGTTTTGTTGTCCAGCCTGGCATTATTTATGTGATTAAGTTGATAGATCAACACGTAGTTAACTTTCTAATAACAAAGTTATAGTTTGGGGGCTCGTAGTCAAAGATACCTTAACCTTGAGGTGGTTACCAATAATTATGATAAACACAAGGGGGTTAACTGTAATATCCAAAATCCTCAAGGGGGTTCTGAGTAATTTACTCTTTCCTTTTCTTTGATGGGGAAGGTGAAAAAGTAGAATCTTCATCATCAGTATTATCGACTACCCACCTAGAAGCCCCACAATCACAAAAGTCTTCATTCTTCTTATCACCCCAAAACAACATGCAGTCCTTTGGGCCAGCATGAATCTTCTCATAACCTAACCCTAGGCTTGAGATCATCTACTTAACTTCGTAAAATGATTCAGGCAATATATTATCTTCAGGCAACAACTTTTTCAAATATTTTAGCAACATGGAGAACGAATTGTTACTCCAACCATTGAGACACTTAAGATGGTACAACTATACCACAATGATAGCTTACTGTGTTCTTGACAATTTGGATATATTGGCTGATCAGCATCTTTTACCAAGTTGTAAAATCTGTTCGCTGCACTGGAATGAGCTGATGAAGGATTACCATGTTGATCACCAATGTTCACACCTTCACTAGCATCCATATTATCATCTCTTATTATTGGCTGACCAATGTCATACAAAATATCCATCATATCATCATGTCCAGAGATTGCTTGTTCCACATGAAAATTTCCCATGGTTGAGGTACCCGACATATCTCTATCACTTAGCCATTTATCAAAACTAAAATTTTTCATAATTCCTTGACCAAGCAAGTGTTCAAACATGACTATCTTAGTATGGTGGAATAGAGTTTTACACCTCCAACAAGGACATTGGACCTTTGCGTTCTCTTGTTTCCCTTCAAATATAGCATCAAGGAAACCACGGACACCTTTTTTGAATTCTTTGGATGTCTTTGGTTCAAAAATCCAATGTCTATCCATTTATAATTCGTGCTTGAAAACACCTGATGCCACCACACCTAACAACAACCTACATTATTCAAGAACTCAGTAGATTATTAGAGCAACAGAGAACAAAAAGGCGGCAACTAGGAAGGAGGAAGAGCGCACCAAGGCAACAAGCGGAGGGAAAAGGAGGCCCGGGCCGCCAGCGGGCCCGGCGCAGGCGCAAACGGAGAGAAAGAGAAGAGAGAGGGGAGAGAAAGGAAAGAAAAGGAAGAGAGAGGAGAGAGGGGAGACAAAGAGCAAAAGAGGGAAGGGAGAAGGGAGAGAAAGACGGAGAGAGAGGAAGGAGAAGGGAAAAAAACAGGAACAAAGAGGGGAGAAAAAGAGCAGAGAGAGAGATAGATCAGGGAGGAGGAGAAAGAGGAAAGAAAGAAGATAGAGATAGAGAGAGAGAGAGGAGGAGAAGGGAAGAAAGACGAAGACAGAGAGAGCAGAGGGGACAACAAAAGAGGAGGAGACGAGAGGGGAGAGAAAGACGAAGAGAGAGAGGAGGGAGAAAAAAGAAAGACGAGGGAAAAGGGAAGAAAGAAAGAAAGAGAGCAGGAAGAAGACAAAGAAGAACGGGGAGAGAAGAGAGAAAGAAAAGAAGAGAAGAGAGGCGGGGAAAGAAGAAAAGAGAGAAGGGAAAGAAAAGAGGTAACAGAGAGGAGAGGGAGGGAAGGGAAAGAGAAAGAGGAACAGAGCAGGAAGAAGACAAAGAAAGAGGAATAGAGACGAGGGGAGGGGAGAGAAATACAAATAGAGGAGATACTTAGGAGAGAAAACAAAACTACTGAAAACTGAAATAAAATTAGAATATAATTATTTAAGGGGAAATTAACAGAAGAAGCATGATCAGTTAATAGTAGGCGTAGAGACGGATGGAAGGAGAAGAGTAGTTGGAAGGATGTAAATATTATATATACTTTATAATTTAATTAATATTAACACACATACTAAGAAGTTATATAAATAGATTATAGATAATATAGAAATACTAAAATACTACTATATAATTTAATGAATATTAACACATATTTATTACATAAATAAACACATATATTATATAATAGTTTTTTTTAGATTTTAGGCGCAACAGAAAGATCATTTGATACACATGTAGAAATGCTATGTAGTATTCTGAGCGAAATTGGCTTACTTCTTGTTGGTATTCTGGCCATATTTCTGTCTACTTTGGTGTTTTTAACGATCCGATATTATCTACGAAAAGACGAACCTCAAACATATTGTGGGCTCTACTGATAAGAACAAAAGTCCCTATTCATGGTGTGCAGATGAGATGCATATATTGAGCGCCACAAG
>JAIOTZ010000885.1:0-42843 GCA_023374045.1 Limonium bicolor
GCTTAATTTATCTAAGTCATTTTTCCATACTTAGGTTAAAATCACCCATTTAAATAACTCCACTCTCGCACATATATATATAGCTGAGAAATCATAAAATCATAAGTTTAAGGTGTTATACCTTGGTTTATCCTAAAACCAACTCGGCAGCTTGGAGGAAAAATCACCACATCATTAGACATGTTTAATACATCAAAATAAGATATGGTTACTCCAAGCATGAGCTAACCATAAAGAACAATTAATGTAAGATTTAAGGCAAAAATCACCTTAAAAATGCAAGGTAGTCTCCAAAGGGTTTCGGCCTGAATCAAACACCACATGGTGTTAAATTCACCATAAAAATGGGGAATAGCTAGACAACAGCAAGGTGCTATGGTAATAGGTTTTACCTTCAAAATGCCTTAAAGAATGATTTTTCCTTGATTTTCGGCTGAAATCAACATGAAATATGAAGATTATGAGTGAATAAACTCATAGAAATAAGAAGAAAACCGGATGGAGAATAAGAATCCTTAAGGTATGTTTTTACCTTATAATGTAATTTTGACCACCTTGGTCCCAAACTTGCTTCAGCCGAGATGAATGTTGTTCAAGGTTTAAAACACTGAGAATGAGCCATGGAAAGTGATAGATTATAGCTCCATGTGTAGGTAATGAAGAGATGAAGAAAAAGAGCTAAAATATGCCTTAAACCATTACCTTAGGTGGAAAAGGATTGATTTGCCTTGAATGCTCAAGAACACAGCTTGAGAGGTTTAGGAAATGCTAATGGCTCTCTGGAATGGGACAAGAGGAAAGAGAAAGAAAGAAAATGTGTTTTAATGAAAAAGTAGAAAATGGAATAGTAAATGGTGATTCACCAAATTGGCTAGATATTTTGTATTAAAGTTGAATGTGCTGTCCTCCTTGCTTTAGCTGCCGACTTTTAGGATATAGATGAGTCATGTATTGACCATTGACTACTTAGTCAATTTTGCTTAAAAATGCACTATTTGGATTACTATTCACAAATGAATGCCATATTTCTGATTTTTTTTAAATCTTGGATTTAGACCTTTAATGTGGTACATTATAGTACATTAGTATAACAAGGTCTAATCCAATGCCTAACACCACTCAAAACCCACTCAGAAAGTCAATTTTCTCAAAAACGTGCTTTAAGGAATTTTAAAGCACATTTTGTGTTAGAACATGTTTTAGAGCTTGGTTTCCTTTGAGAATAGTTTTATAGTGTTCATTTCTTAATTATAATACTTAGGAATCCACTTTGGATCCTATTTGAGGTCATACAATCTCTATGGTGTCTTAAAGCACATTTTTGGCTTTACCGATCTTAAGGCATGTTTTGCCTTGTTGAGATCTTTAGATTGTTCCCCAATGGTATTTAGATGTTTATTAACCATCTTATCATTAATAGATCATTTAATTAAGTTTTTAAGGTTAGGGGTATTTCAATCTACCCCCCTTTAAAAGGCTTCGTCCCGAAGTCCTTACTCATCTACAGTTAAGGAATCCAGTTCCACTAAGTAATCAAACAGACCATCACTAGGGAGTAACTCCCACTAGGTTCATAGCACTAAACAAGGTGCACATCCAACTCATCAACAAAGTACTCAGCGGTACTATATATAAATATAATATATTCAAACAGGTGACTCAGGCACATACATAAGATGTATCAAACATACAATCATCCAAACAAACATGTATGACGCAGCATACCACCAAAACACACCACAAAAACAAGACCTAATGCATAACATATGCGCAAGCCAAGTGGCGTCTACCCCCCTTAAAAAGGTTTGACCACGAACCCGTATAAGTATCACAGCCACTACTCGAAAAGTGATGGATACTTCACTTTAATGGAGTCCTCTATCCCATGTAGCCTCCTCCACCTCATGGTTCGACCAGAGAACCTTGACCATGCTAACGGTCTTGTTCCTAGTCTGCCTCGTCTTTGTATCGAGAATGCGGAGTGGTACTTCCTCATATCGTAGAGCGGGGTCCAACTCTAAAGTCTCTGGCTGTAAAACGTGCGACGGATGGGGCACATACCTCTTCAACTGTGAAACGTGAAAGACGTCGTGCACCCTCCCGAGCTCTGCTGGCAAATCCAGTCTGTAGGCTAACGGGCCCACTCGCTCCCTAATCGCATAAGGTCCAACTTACTTCGGGCTCAACTTGCCCTTTGCCCGAACCGGAAGATCCCCTTCATGGGTGAAACTCTAAGGAATACCATGTCGTCGGTAGTGAACTCAATGTCCCCCCTCCCGGTGTCTGCATATGATTTCTGCTGGTCCTAAGCTGCCCTCATGTTCCAGCGAATCTATAGGACATCTTCCTTGATCTGCTTTAGGTACTCTGGTCCTAGAAGCATAGTCTCGCTGGCCTCATCCCTGGATAAAGGAGTCCTACACGGTCTAGCATAAAATGCCTGGAACGGTGGCATCCGTATCGAGGAGTGGTAGTTGTTGTTGTAGGCGAACTCTATCAGCTGTGGACGCTCTAACCAGCTCACCTGAAAATCCAAGGCACATGCTCTCAGCATGTCCTCCAGTGTCTGGATGGTCCTCTCACTCTGACCGTCGGTCTGTGGATGGAATGCCGTACTAAGCTTCAACTTCGTACCCAAGGCTTCCTGAACTAGACCCCAGAATCTGGACAAAAATCAAGGGTCCCTGTCAGACACAATGGTCTTTGGCACACCATGGTGCCGGATCACCTCCTTCTGGAACAAGTCGCCAACTTCGGGACCTTCCAGGTATCCTTCATAGCCACAAACAAACTTCGCCACCTTCGTAAACAATCTACAATGACCAAAATCAATGTTCAGTCTCCTCCCTAGGTCGGTGGGAGACCGACAACGAAATCCATCGAGATGTCCTCGAACTTCCAGCAAGGAATAGGCATAGACTGCACTAAACCGCCGGGTCTCCTATGCTCAAACTTAACCTTCTGACAGGTCAAGCATCTAGCCACGTAGTCGCTACATCCTTCTTCATCCCGCTCCACCAGAAATGGACCTTCAAGTCCTTGTACATCTTCGAAGAACCGGGGACGGATAAGGACGAGCAATGAGCCTCCTGGAGTATCTTCTCCTTCAGGTCAGGAGAAGACTCTGGAATACATAACCGGCCATTCAGTCGAATCATGCCATCATCACACTGTTCGAAGTCATACTTCTGACTCTCAAAACAACCCTCTGACATCTTCTGCCTGATACTGCTCACTTTCCTGTGCAGCTCGTATCTCATCAATCAGACTGCTGCCCGCTAAAGTGTAAACAATGAATGAGCTCTGCGGCTCAGGGCGTCGGCTACTACATTCGCCTTGCCCTCCTTGTACCTCAGGTCTATGTCGTAGTCCTTCAAGAACTCGACCCATCTTCTCTGTCGCATGTTCAGCTCCTTCTGAGTGAAGAGATGCTGTAAACTCTTGTGATCAGAGTAGATGGTGACTGTCACACCGTATAGATAATGTCGCCAGATCTTCAAAGCGAAGACTACTGCGCCTAACTCAAGGTCGTGTGTGGGGTAATTCACCTCGTGCTTCTTCAGCTGTCGGGATGCGTAGCAACTACCTTCCCGTGCTGCATAAGCACACAGCCTAGACCGGTTCCAGAGGCATCACAATATACCTCGAACCCATCGGTGCCCTCAGGGATAGTAAGAACGGGCGCCGATGTCAGGAGATCCTTCAGCGTCTGAAAGGACTGCTCGCACTCAGACCATAAGAACTGGGACTCCTTCTTCATGAGATTCGTCATCGGTTTGGCCACCTTGGAGAAGTCCTTCACGAACCTTCGATAATAACCGGCCAAACCCAGAAAGCTGCGGACGTCTGTAACCGTCTTCGGCCAACTCTTCACTGCCTCAATCTTAGCAGGGTCCACAGATATCCCGCTCGCTGATATAATGTGTCCAAGGAATGACACGCTGTCCAACCAGAACTCACACTTCGAGAGCTTGGCATACAGCTGGTTCTCTCTCATGATACTCAAAACCTGCCTCAAATGTAACTCATGCTCCTCCTGGTCTTTGAATAGACCAGGATATCGTCGATGAAGACCACAACTGAACTATCAAGCTGCTCTCTGAAGAGACGGTTCATCAAATCCATGAAAATGGCTGGCGCATTCGATAACCCGAATGGCATAACGGTGAACTCGTAGTGTCCATACCGTGTCCTGAAGGCTGTCTTCTCCACATCACCCTCTGCAATCCTGATCTGATGGTAGCCAGATCTGAGATCTATCTTCGAGAACACACTGGCCCCTCTCAGCTGGTCAAATAAGTCATCTATCCGTGGCAACGGGTACTTGTTCTTGACCGTGACCGCATTAAGCTCGCGGTAGTCGATGCAGAGTCGCATACTGCCGTCCTTCTTCTTGACGAACAGTACTGGAGCACCCCAAGGAGAAACACTAGGTCGAATGAATCCCTTGTCGAGGAGGTCCTCCAGCTGTAGCTTCAGCTCCCTCATCTCAGCCGGCGCCATACGGTAGGGCGCCTTAGCAATAGGGCCCGTACCTGGCAACAAGTCGACGGCGAACTCAACCTCGCGCACAGGCGGCATGCCTGGCAGCTCATCAGGAAACAAGTCGGGGAAATCTACCACGACTGGAATGTCTGAGTCCATCACGTCGCTCTGTCTCGTGTCCTGTACATAACAGAGGAAGGCTTGTCGGCCCTTCCTAACGTCCTTCATCAGGGACAGTGCTGACACGATCTTGACAGTCGGCTCTCTCCTCACACTGCGGTATGACACTGTCTTGCCGCTCGGCCCCTTCAGCAGTAGTCGATGCTCTGCACAATGTAGGCGGCCCCTATGCTTCTGCAGCCAATCCATCCCCCACTATAACGTCGAAGCCCAAGTTCTTGAACTCGATCAGTCGATGGGGAAGGTCTCAGTCATGATGCTGATCTCTAACCCCGTGTACTGTCTGGTGCAACCAACTTTCTCCTTCGAAGGAAGGGTGACTGAAAAGTCAGAAAGCTGTTCGGGGAGCCCCCAGCTTCTTAGCAAATGCCGAGGAAATAAAAGAATGCGAAGCCCCTGAGTCGAACAATACGGAAGCACTAACACCATCAACAGGAAAGGTACCTGAGATCACCTCTCGTATTAGCATCGAGTCCCAATAAATCACTAATTTACTGTCGGTTGTAATTGTCATACCTGTGATGACATTACCGGACTCCTTGGCTTGCGCCATATCTAGGATGCATATGGTACCCTCCTTTCCATTTTCGTGGCCTGAAGTTATGAATTAACGGTATCAACAAACTGAACACATATACTTGAAGGTACAAAAACTCTTATTTCATTCATCCAACTGGTATTACACAAAGTTACACACTTAGTTACTACTATTACATCAGTACTGTCTGAAAGTTAAATTTAAACGGCCAGGTCGGATGTGGGTCTCATTCACTAGGGCTGGTGGGGCGGTATTGAGCTTAATGCTCTTAATTCCATGATATACAGCCTCGACTCTCCACCAAATACCAACACATCCCCAGACTTGAGGATGATCTTGCTTTCTAGATCCATCCTCTTCTGGTCTCCATAGATGAACTCAGCATCATCGCCGATGGAGAATGACACAACCGGTATTCCTCTGGTGATGGACTCGGTCGTCCCATCACGGTCGCGAAGCACTCGAACGACCTATGACCTTTCTTCCCACAGTGGTGGCAGTCCACCGCTTGCCCGGAGCAGTCAACACCCGGGTGGTCTTTACCACAACGCTTGCAGTGAAAGTGGCGTTTGGGTGCAGAACCTATTATCGTACAACAATCTGATTAATACAAGGACGGTAATGGATAGTGTAATACACAACTCATTCACGAGGTTAGATCGCTTACCCTTAGGGGGTGCAGATCTGAGAGGCTGGACATCATAGGTAGGCCCGGTCAGCATCGGAACCTTCTCCTTGCCCTTCTGGCTGGCCTGCTCCTTCTTCTTCTCCCTCCAGGGGAACTTTTTCTTCCTGTGATCGTCAAAGTGTTAGGAATAGCAGGTATAAAAGTAGGCAGCAAGTAAGTAATTTAAATGAATTAATAACTTAAAAGCGGTTCTTACTTTCCGCCCTTGCTGCCTCCGCCTCCAGCCCAACCTCAGCCTCCTTCTCGGGGGCCTTACGCTTCTGCCCCTGGCTGTCATCCCGGTTGTTCACCAACAGCTCGTCCGAGAAGCAGCATCATAGCACTCCTACAATGCATCAATGAGTTCCCCGAAACTTGTAATAAATCAAACTGTTACAAGGCATAAACTGTCAACTAATTTACCTGGACCGTAGGGTATAACAGCACCCATGGCGGCCTTGATAACCTTCACGGTGTCAAATACACAACTCCCGGACAAAGTCCAACAGCCCGATGAATGAGGAGTAGTACTGATCCACTGTCAGACTACCCTGCCTCAGAGCCTCGAACTCTTCCCTCTTCCTCTTTCTTCAAGTGAGCAGGATAATATACTTCTCTCTCAGCAACTCTACAAACCCGTCCAACCGAAACCCTCTATAGCAGTAGTGTGCCTTCACGGACCTCCACCAAGTGCTGGCGGCATCCCTCAGATGGAAGGCTGATATACTGACCCGGTGCTCAGCAGGCACATGAATGGCGTCAAAGGCCTTCTCGTGTTCGATAATATATCTCTCCGGGACGGTGGGGTCAGCTACTCCATCGTAAGTAGGTACTTCGACGCTCTTGCGGCTCCTCTTAGCCATTTGGCTCTCTCGTGCGGGTACGGGTGGGACTATGGGTGGCGCTCCGATCTGGATGCCTCCCATCTGGGCCAGCTGAGCAAAGACGGCGGCTACCGTCTCAGCAACGCCCACGACATGGGTCTCAGGAGGACCTCCTCCAGACCCGCCGCCTTTACCTCTGCCTCCGCCTGACGGACGACCTCTAGTAGACATCTAAGAATTCAGAATTAAAGTTAACACTCGGTAAATACAGTACCTTCCTTAACCATAAGTTCACATAGCCCTAAAAAGGCGTAAAACACATTGTCCCTGACAATCTCCTAACTCAACTCGTTTCCAACTTCCTCATTGGTACTCGTATATGAATAACCTAAGCTCACGGTACTTAGACTACTATCTCTTGTAATCAGAGCGGTACTCCCCTCTGATACCACTTTTGTAACACCCCTACTAATCCGGCTCCTAATTATAGTATAAACGTCGTACTTAGTAAATAAATCGCAGCGGTAAATAACAGACTGTCATTCTAATGGTGTCATTGTTATCACTCGCCCATACGGGTGATAACAAGTTACATGATAATCAACATACGAAACGTATTCCCGCAGTGACCACAAGAGATAGATAGTAGTGCTTAAATAAAACTAAAATATATACTACAACAAACCGTCTTATACATAAACCGTACACGTGAGCGTCTAACCAAATATACACCTCGGTTTACAAAACCCGAGTCCAAAATAACCGTAGTCTCAATCCGTACCAAGTCTAACCAAAAGTAAATAAAACTGTCGCGCCCCGCGTCGACCCTCCAGCTAGTCTCCTGAAATAAAAATGGTTTGTGGTATGGAATCAGCCCCTGCTGAGTATGTCATCACATGCCCCGTCATGCCTCCTCAAACCCCTCAATTAATTGGTCGATAGCATGAGATTCGTTACATGCAATACCGTTTTAATATTTAAACTGTAAACATTAACAGTAATAACCATACAATAAACACAACCATCAACACATAATATAAACCACACAGTATAACCAATGAACAACAAGGCGAACAATGAGAATAATAAACAGTATCAACTCCCGTCCTTGGTATAAAGACCAATATTGTTCGCCAATGTACAAGTCTCAACTGTAATAAATGTTCGGTTATACCTAGTGACAACGTCTCGTTAAAAACGTGTCTCTAAATTACCCATATACTATGGCGGGTCACCCACGGCAGTAGCCACTCCAGCGGTAGAGTCTCCGACCAACGAACCGTCCTAGCTCGCGGGAAAGTTTCTTGATACTTGCGGACCCGTACGCGGACATCCTGGTATCGTTTTTGTGATCACAACGCGCACCAAGAGCCACATCCTCTTGGCTTTGTTATGTTAATTAATTATACCATCGCATTGCATTACCAATTTTTCTAACACAGCACTAAGGTCGTTAGTCCAATCCAGAGTCTGTAAACTCGGATCCAGTGTTAGATATGAGAGCGGCGTTAGAAAGGCCAATGCTCCGTATTAAAGTCTCGGATAATATGTATATCTTATTATCCTAGTGCTACAACGTTTTTTCTGACGATCCTTATATTACATATAAGATAGCACCATAGCCGCTAGTTTGTTATATATATATAGGTCCATATATACGAACCAATACTGTTAACGCAACAACAGTAAATAATAAGCAGCTAAAATACAGTTCATGCATATTTGTTCACACAATCAGACAAAAATCTTATCACAGATTACACAAGAAGTCTGAACTGAGGAAGCCCTCAGAGACAATCAAGACACGTAACAACATACCGTTCACCCTGATTATATACCGTGGATATGAATCAGCTAGATCCGATGCTCCTCGTGTCGTCTCTAACAGTCTAACTACATAACGCTATTGATTAGAATCCCGTATAACGACATAACTCTGCGGTACCCCGTACCGTCACTATTACCTCCCGGTTAATCCCCCGTTATTATCTAACAACGTTGTCGGGTTTTCGGTTTAACTCGGGATTTGGAAAAAACATTATATTACATGCGTCATCTTGTCTCGTATATTAATATACTTAAAGTTTGAACTTGGTTATCGCATGTAATTCAATATACCCTTGTATTTATAGTTTTTTCTATATTGCATGTATAATTCTTAACCATATATTATACATTTCACCTTAGTATTTATTTTCCTAAGGTTAGTTTTTCCAAGTGTAATGTAGTATAATTCATATGTAAAAATACTTTGAATTATGTAAATCGTTATTATTTCATGTATACTCCTAACATTAGAGTTTCCATATCTAATGTTTGTAATTCTTTTCTCTTTATCATACATCATTTTAATTATGATAATATATGGTTATTGAACCATATTATATTTTCCACTCCATAACATATATTTATTTATATACATGTATTATGGGACTATTTATTATATGGTAAGTCTTTATAATATATTCATTCTCTTTAATGAATATTTCTTATATTATAAATGTTACAACCCTTATAACATTAAAAACCATATTATAAATTTTCATTCAAAAATGCCCATATTACCGAACACACCTATTTTCTCAAATATTTACAAAATCCACCACATAATTTATATAAGTTATATTATAGTTATATAACATATATTATGACATTTATGTCATTAAAACAATTATAACCTATAGTTATAAATTGTTATAATACCAACAGCCCATTATACTCTCGTTTTTATTATATTCCACTATACTTCCACAATTAAAATCAACCCCAAATTATTTTCATTGTTACACTTATAATATACCTTATTTAATAATCCTAACCTTCGTATTATAACTATAGTTTAAAGGCTTATAATTACGGACATCCCTAGGGTCTGTTCAATTACTTCCTACCACCTAACTTTGTATAATTACCAAATCTCCCAATTTATAATATAAGTTTTCTAATGTCATTAAAACTATATATTATACATATATCTTAATAAAACCTTATATATAACTCTAAAAATTACCAACTATACCAAAAGGTTATAAATATCATTCCTAACCTTATACTTTCTATAATTCTCGGTTTATACCCATATGTTACCCAATTGTAACAATGATATCAAATATCATATATTATACTTATATAATTCATTTTAACTCCAAATTTAGCCAAATAAACTTCTAAAAATTCCTAATAACCCAAGGTCTGTTCTAAATTCCATTTAGTACCCCAAAGTTTCGAAAATCACAATATCACCCCAACTCTTATAAATCTTTTACAATTTAATAACTGTCTTATTATAAGGTAGTATTTTAATTCCTTAAACTCTCCAAGCTTGGTCAAAGTCTCCCATATAGTCAACTTTGACTTCTAATGCCAAATTGGACCCAAACTCTCGGTAATTACTACTTATACCCTATACTTTTCTATTTTTACAATTTTGACCCAAAACTTTATAAAATGTTATAATTTTTATTAAATTCATTTAAAAACCCTAAATTCCTCTTATTTGAGCCCACAGCTTTATACTTTACTAGTAATTACCGTTTGACCCCAAACTTAACTATATAAGCATAAATTAAATTAAATAAGCTTTTAAACTTAAATTAAAATGGCCTAATGACATGGCCTTATTACAAACTTTGCTTATAACATAAAATTACACATAAATAGCTTAAAATATACTATAAACTCTTGGCCTTGCTGTAGCTTATTTATTTTTCCACATAATGTCATAATTTGACCATTATGTTAATTAAATCACTTAAATGACTAGCTTAATTTATCTAAGTCATTTTTCCATACTTAGGTTAAAATCACCCATTTAAATAACTCCACTCTCGGCACATATAATATATGAGCTGAGAAATCATAAAATCATAAGTTTAAGGTGTTTATTCCTTGGTTTAGCCCTAAAACCAACTCGGCAGCTTGGAGGAAAAATCACCACAACATTTAGACATGTTTAATACATCAAAATAAGATATGGTTACTGAAATACCCCCAAACCTTGATATGTTGTTAAACATTTAAACTATGATATGTGAAGGCTAAAAAGTGCCTTAGAAATATCAGTGAACAATTTAAACCATATTAAAATGCAATAAAGCATAAGACACAGTTTGAGCAAAACAAGCTCTAAGCTTTTGGAGTGAACTTGGTTAGGACCCAAAGAGCCTACCAAGACTTAATAATATTCAATTATGATTTAATAAGGCTAATTAAGTCCTTAGGAAACTTTGGTAGACAGTTAAACCAAACAAAACACAAGAAGATACCTTAAAGTCAATATGAGCAAAAATGTGCTCTAAGCTTGGGAATAAATTTGTATAAGACCTAAAGGTCATATACCTTATAAATATTAGTGAACATATTAAATCAATTACCAAAGAAAACCAAGCTTGAAAAACAAGTAAAAACACAAAATGTGCTTAAGGAGTCTTAAAGCACATTTTTGAAAAATTGTCTTGTAAATAGTTTTGAGTGGCTAAATGTCCATCATTACTCTTTAATTAATATGTGTACTACTTAGTATCACATTTGGAAGTCTAGATCAATGGGAAATCAAAATTTCACATCTATGTGCCTTGTTTTGTGAATAGTAACTATTATAGCTAGTTTGTAACATATGTTATTATAAGTAATTTTAATTGGTCAACTGAGACCAAAACCCCCTAAGTAACAAAGGGGGCCGGTTTTCATGGTGTGAGTCACCACCCTTGATGCACTTATCAAGTAATACATAAGGATAAAGCAAGTTACTATTGCTTTAACAAACAAATATCTAAAGCTAGTAGCTACCTTATCTCATTCTCTTATTCTTCTTCATTTCACACGATTTCTTCATCTTCCCCATGCTCCATTCTCGGTTTGCTACAGCACCATCTCATTCTTCATCTTCTTTCACTTGTAGCTTATGATTCCAAGCTCCAAAATCAATTTCAAGACTACCTTTGTCTTAGTTAGATCAAGCTCCTCATTTCCCTCTTTTCAATTTCAAGAACTCAATTTTGGTGCCATGGATATTCACCATTGAAGATTTTGAGCTCATATTTTCATGCCTTGTCATTCTTTATGCTTCAAGGTAAGGAAAATCAAAGAAAAACCATGTTTCCTCTCATTTTGGTACATGTCCAAAATTCACCTCACAATGGTGTCTTTACCTTGCTTGTTTTAGCTTCATTTGAAATCTTCCAAGGGCTAGGGGGAGTCCTCCTGATACTTATTCAAGCTCTCTTCCAATTCCAAGGTAAAACAATTACCTAATGTGTTAAGACAATATATATAACCTAGGGTTTGTAAATGAGTTTAAGCATGAAGCTTGAATGCTCATTGGTGTTACTTGTATATTGATTTAGAACATTGACAAGTAACCAAGTCCTCTTGCCGATTTCCAAACAGGAAGAACAAGAGTGTTCAAGTAAAAATCTTGAAGAAAAGAGGTAATGTGCTAACCTAATGTAATTTATTCCTAAGGAAAAGTGAGCTTGGTATTGCTTAATAAAATACCTAAGGAGCCAATGGTGAATGACCTAGTAAATGCTCTCAAGGGAACTATTAAGGGGCATATGTGATGTTGAGTGTATTGCAGTTAAAGGCAATATATTATGTGGGAAATTCGGTGGGTGTTTAAGGTTTATGCAATTAAGGGCTATAAGAGCCATGTTATTTAAGGGCCTAAGTGCCAAGCAATTTAAGTTTATGCACTATATTGTGATGTAGTGTAGTTTTAAGGATTTAGATGTTTGTAAAGCATATTCTTTGTGAAGACGAGTGTCTTGGATGGTTAAAGGACGGAGGAAACAAACAAATGTTTGTGTGTAAGGATGTGCATTAGTGATTAAGGTTTTTGGTTTGTTGTAAAAGGGTGACAAACCTAAGGGTTTGTGTGTGAGAATACTCTTGATGGATTTTAGGTGTTCTGAGTCTAATGTCTAATGGTGAAAGCTATGTGCTTTGGTATAGCAATGTGCTGGAAGAACCCATGTCAAAATTTAGATAATGTATAAGAGTTCTAAGTGTTTAAAAAGAGTTTTGGTGAGTTTGGAAGTGTTGATAATGATTAAGGTTTTACTAGGAAAGAAAGGTGCATTAAGGTGTTTTAGAAGGCAAAAGGATTAGGCATTATCTTGGAAGTTCTAGAAATCCAATGGGTGTTTTGGGATGTACTAAAGTCTTGGAGAGTTTGTTAAGTTTAGGTAATGTTGATGTACAAGGAGGAAATGATGTTAAGTAAGGAAGATGTTGAACTTGTGAAGAAAATCTTGGAAGGATATAAAGTATTTTGGTGGGCTAAATAATGTGTGGGACATGCTATAAACCTAGGGGGGAAATACTATAAGTGTGAGCATTTAGGCAAGAAATGAGTAGTGTTTAAAGGTATAGAAAATGGAGTTTTGGGCCGTTGAACTACCGTCCGAACAAGGAACATTCGGACATGCCCTGTTGCGCGTAAGTTCTAAGCCTCGACCAGTGTCCGAACTACCGTCCGAACATGGACGTTCGGACACACCTATCTCCACATTCTGTTTTGGCCTCGAACAGCGTCCGAATTGGGAAGCTCGGACGCATGTTTGGACGGACGTCTGTTTACACCCATTTGAGCCACGAACAGTGTCCGAACTTGGGAAGTCCGGACAAAGTTCGGACAAGGCGCTGTATGGACCAAAAACATTGTTTAAGGTTATATGATGATGGGGATTATTAGTAATGATGTTATAAGATTGTTAAGGACATGTAGTGAGTTATAATGACAATTTAGTGGGGGGAAAAGTTGTATTAAATGTAAAAGTAAAACAAGTTAAAATGTGAAGTTATTTAACTAAGTTAACGGGGTATAGTTATGAGCATTAGACTTTAAACAATCATGTTACCCCGTTAATAAAAGTACATGATGTAATGTTATCAGTTGTCGAGAATTGCTCGAGGAACATAAGTGGACGTGATAGAGTGGACTCCCGGTGACAGGTATGGTTTTCTTGCAACCTGTGTCCTACCGGATTACACGGCTTGCATGCCAATGTGTTTTTCTATATGTTGCCACGTTGTAAGATAAAACATGTAATGAGTTTATAGTAATTCATATATGTGACGGTTCTAGTTCCGATACCATTTAACCTCGGAAGTGTTAACCTTAGTTTACTGAGTCTAGGATCACATGAGAGTTTGGTATTCGGATTAAACGACCCGAACCATGGGACGTTCTAACCACGGCTATGCGTGTGGTAATTATGTGATATTTGTGCGTGTATGTAAGGACCTCCCTCGTAGTTTAACCCAGTTGTAATACGTATGGTGTGTGGATGTGATAGACTCCATAGTGGGGGCTCTAACTATTTAACTACAAGTAATATGTACTAACGGGGTGAGGAATCCGGTTTGGCCGGTCGCGCATTGTTTGGGAGTGGGTATCCTTCTTAGCCTTACCCTTCTCTCTGTTATGGTTGTTCCCTCAGGGTTATGATCTCCCATTAGCTTACTCAAAGCTTAGCTATTCTGACTTATGATCGGTTTAGGGAGAACATGTGTTTATGTGTGTGTTCGGGTCACCATATCCGAGCCATATTAACTTAAGTTACTCGTCCGACTATTAGGACGGTAATAAAGTGTTGTATAACGAGTTTATCATGAGGGTGACATCATTCTCTAGGCTCACCAGTGAATTAACTATGTTTGGGTCGGTTCCTAAGAGAACCTTCCCGTTATGTTATGTGATGTTGTTGTACTGCAATTCCCATTACGATGTTGTTATGTGCACGTTGAAACGTGAAAGTGTTGTTATGTGGTGTATGTTATATGTTGTAAAATGTGGAGTATGTGGATCATGGATATGAATCTCAGTTTGTGATAAGGGCGATTAAGGATAACCCGATTAATGGGTAAGTGTCGTCTATTAAGGAAGTAGCTCCATTAGAGGAGAAACACTCTAGGGGTAATGAACACTATGAGTGACTTATCAAGTAAGGTGGTGTTATCTGTTTGTTGAGCCCTTTGAGGTGGAATGTTATGTGTTATGTGTTTATAGTTGCATGCATGATTTAAAATATAATCACCGCATGCTCAGACGACAATTAGTTGTGCGTGGCCCGGTAGCATGCGGGCTGGGGATTTACCATACCAGCAAAGGTGCTGAGCCCCTTGGGGGCCACCCTTTCTCTTCTTTTCCTATTTCAGGTACAAGGAGCTGGAAGCCGTTCGAAGTAGGACGGGGTAGTCGTTGTACATGGGTAATCATTTAAGTTGTATATTACAGTAGGTGTAGTAAGACTGAAATTGTTATCGCATTAGTTTGTGAATACTCGGTACAGTTGGAAGGTATGGTATTTAGTTGTTAATGGAAAAGGATAGTAATGTGTAGTCTCGGGAATCTAGTCCATCAGACCGATACAATGTATATGTAATAGCCTTTAGCCACGTGGGGTGGTTAACGGCGTTGTAACACCAACAAGATAAGTAATGTGATGAAGTATTTTTCGCTGCAGATTGTTTGTTAAGTGTTGTTGTTGGATGGGGTGTTACAAAAAGTGGTATCAGAGCGAAAGTATCGCTCTGATGAATGAATTACCGAGCTTAGGAAGTACCGGGTTAGGATTTATAGTACTTTGGGTTAAGGGTTGAGTGATCATGCAGAGATACGCTAGTTAGGTATTACCAGTATGGACTGGGAAACCTACAATATCGTTCCCGCCCTCCACAATCCTGTTTATAAACTGGGAAAGAACGCAGAGAGATGGAAGTCCTCTCTTACTCGGGAATACCCGATCTGGCTGTTATTAAGTACCGCTGTGAGTACGGAGAACCTGTCATACGGTAGATCCCGAAAACTGGGAATCCCGGAGATGGTTCCCATCTGAACAATGTTAACCGCATTTAATAGCAAAGAATGAAGAATCTTGTGTGAAGAAGAATGGAATTTCTGGCATCCTGGGTCGACATGTCGAGCAGTCGAGGACAACCAGCTTGCAACGCACTACAACAAGTGAAGTAATGGAACCCGAGACGCGTGTTACGGGGACCGTGATTATTAAATAATGTCGCCAACGGTATACCAACCGGCAAAGGAACTACAACGTAGTGCCCAAACAAGAGACAAGTCTGAGTGACCACGACAAATGCGTGGTGGAACGGGCTACAAGAGGAAAACACAATACTAAGTAAAAAAGGGGTCTCCAAGAATGGGAGACACCCCAGTTAATAATTATCATGTGAATACAGTGTGAGAAGTCGCCTAGAGGGTTAATTGTCAAGAATGTAGGATCAAGTGAGGGCCAACAAGGCCACGATGACAGATGCGGGCGGGGTAAAAGTGATACCGCAACCGGTATGTGTTGAACCGATAGCCAGTTAGCATGGCGCACTGCCATGGCAAGTGCTGCTGTAACAGGGCTGTTCGGGGAAGTTTTAACAACTACAAGTACTTGGTAGAGTACCACGAAGTTAAGTGTGATCATTATAACTGTGGAAGGGCTTAACAGCCTAACCCTTGTAATTGGAAGTACACAGTCAGCAAGAAGCAAGATTTGGTTAAGGCAAGAAGACAGAAGGTTGTGAACCACGAGAATTTTCTTTCAAACCCAGATTATTTACAAACTCTTTTCTTTCGAAACCAAATTCTCTTTCAAACCAATATTTATTTATAACCTTCTTTTAAACCAAAACCGGAAACCCAAGGGTAGCGACCCGAGGGAATGGATGGAGTTCATAAGGATACAACAGTGGATGGACTTTCCCTTGATTAAGTTCGGGAAGCACAAAATGTATATTGTCATAGGACAATACAAGGGAGTTGACAACAGAATACTTCACCTATGCGTGTGACGGACATTACGAGTGTACCAACTGTAATGTGGGACGACCACACTCCGTGAGGAGCTTGTGGGCCTGACAGACTATATATGGGTTAGTTGGGTAAAGTAGCAATGTATCAGTATGGTACCCCGCATATGTACGAGTAGAGTCCGAAACACGAGAAGTAGTCGACTCCGTACTACGGTCAGCAGTATAAGTAAACAAGAGCTAAGGATTACAAGGAATGGTTGAAGTTAAGGAACTCAGTTAAGTTAACGAGACTAAAGGAATTAGTGAATTCCTTTGAAGGAAATGTTTAAGAGTCAGGAGGTGCGAAGTGCACTAACTGTAATGTAAAGACATCGTATATGTCTTAAGGATCCTCAGGGATAAACATGATAGCTGGAACGGTGACCCAGCCTATACATGGCAAGGAAGATGCCTAATATGGACAAGTTAATGTGTAACAAACGGGATGAAAACTCCGGAATGATCACCTGGACTAAACACTAATAAGTGCGAGCCAGAAGTGACGGACATAATTTGGCAACACCCAGGGGCAATCCTTGAGGGTGATGGATGATTATGATTGGATTTTGGTTAAATGACATACGTGATTATAACACAAGAGTTGAAACACTTATTCGGTTTAAACAACGGAGGGAACCCACATAACAGTAGGACCCTAAGTTGCCAAAGAGACAAGTTGGAAGGAGTCATGACGCAACGACCTTGTCAGGGAGTTAATACAACCTCTAACCATGTAATGTTGTACAGAGAAATAAATGTGTGAACCATCCACAATGGACAGAGCTCGAAGCAATAAGGCTCATAAGCCAAAATAAAAAATGTTACGTAAATTAGATTGATTGTAGAAGTTATGTGTTGTATAAGGGAATAAAGTGGTAAAGAACCACGCATTAAAGTGGGGATACCTCTCAATATTGTGAGACGCAGGAGCGGTAGTTTAGTATGTGAACCAAGCTCAAAGAAATTGTTAAGGATGGAGGATATCATTATTGAAGAGAGAGCAGTTAGTTTAGTAGTACCATGTGAAAACACCCAGCTGAATAACGGCAGTTGTAACTCGAGTGAGCTAACGCTCAAGGAGCATTAAGTAGTCATCCAAAGGAATGACGAACCAAAATTACGAGTGATGTAAGTATATGTGTGGAAGTGTAATATGACAGTGAATACCATATAAGTGGTTTATACAAAGTAAGAGCACGGTATGCAGCAAGCGACCGTTGTATAAGTGTGTGTTAAATAATGATATGGCAGATAAGAGCAAGTTATGAATTAAATTCAGTGGTGATGCAAGGTAAGTGATGATAAACAAAATAGGCAGTAAGCCAGTAGAAGTATAGTAGTCAGTACGAGATCAGAATCTCAATGGACACAGTGTGGATTCCGTGCGAATCGCATAAGAGATTTACTGTCAAGAGTTACGCCTCTGCACTCTGTATGACTGAGTGTTTTGGTATTGCATTTGAACAGTTAATGATCGAGTGCGTGGAAGGGTTTTGGAAATGTAATTGTGGTGGAAACAGAAAACGGCTTATAACGCCATAGTGATTGATGCATTGGAAATGCAAAGACATACCATGAAAGAGTACTGTACAGAAACCAAATGTGGAGGCATGATTAAAACAAGTGACTGTAGTAACAGGAATACTAGATACGGTATGGAATATACCTCAAGTGTGGGAAATAGCTGAGAAGAGCCACTAACACTAGGTAGTCGCCTCAACTCAACTGACAGTAAGTCAGAAGGAAACAAGTCAATCATTGTGAAATACATAGTTGTGATACACAGTAAGTTATTAGAGAAGTGGATCGAAAGTCTTGAAACTCACCGAATTTGCTCACGGAAGGATACCACGCATCGGTTGAGAGAAACCGATTACAAGTAAAGGTGATAATAGGAGAAGTATAATACAGTAAGAATAACGAATGGGGGCAAACTAAGCCCTACAGTTATTAGAGTTTCACAGCAGAAACTAGTGAGCCAGTAATTCAAGTGTTGAATGTGCATGGTGAACATGAGTAAACAGCTAATTATTTAAGCCTAGAAGCCTCACAGGCCAGAACCAAAACCAGTTAAGAGTTAAAGCAAACTCCAATGAGAATTCTTGGTTTAGGGACTAAACCTCTAATATGGTTAAGATCCTCTAATCAGAATCCATTGTATAATAGACCGCGTGGAAGTTAAAACACTTCACGACGGCAGAACATTTTAAGCAAATGTTTAGTGATTGATTACATGGGCGTAATCCCTTTTAAGGGGGGTAGAGCGCAAAACCACTTAGTGTGTATTACCGTACAAGTGTACGTGACTTATGTTGTGCATAGCACAAATAATTTGTTTTGATGATTGGTGCGTGTGTTACGTAAACATACGCATTCATTCATGGTTTAATTGTGGTAATTGCGCACAGAAGATGCGAATACCATTGTGATAAGTGTGTTGATTTATTAACAGTTGTGTGTGATGGTACAAGTGTGGGGAGTAGAGAAACTCTCGGGGAACAAAAACCCCGACAGTGTATAAATGTGAAACTGTGTGTGGTATTTTGATAAAATATATGTGTATATATATACTATATAGTGATTCATGAAAGGGTATGAAACCGACATAGAACCTAGTGAGAATAAGATTCCCTAGGTAACAACATTAAAGTGAATGGAAATAACTGATAGACGAAGTTCTATCCCTTGGAGATGTTATGATCATGATTAGAATGATTAAAAAGATAGAAAATTGGAAATGAGTGTATTACTTGATGCTTGAAAATGAAGTGGGAAGTGGAACTTGATTTGCATGCGATCAAGGAAAGCCGAACACAAATGGGGTGGAAGGATAGTTCGACACTGATGCTGATCACATCAGGGTTGGATGATTCTTGAAGCTCCCTATAAGTGGTCACAATTAACCACGCTAAGAAAAGAAGCAAGGAGCATAAGTTGGACTTGGAGTTGTATGTGTTTTCAAAAGGATTTTGAATTGGTATTTATAAACGTCGATAGATACCTTACATAATTAAAGTTCTCTTACTTAACCTCACAAGGAAAAATTTTAAATTTAAGTGATTGTTTTGATCTCCCAAAGGAACGGGGACGGAAGGTGTCCATCGCGACCGGGTTCTGCGGGATCACAGTGTATATCAAAGATATTTTTGATTGTTATACATGCTATGACATGTTGTGTGGTATGTGTAATAAATATTATTTTGACCTTGAGTTCCAAAAGTGTATGTTATCAAGACCTATGAGTCTAAATGTTGTTGTGTTACATAGACCTATGTGTCTAAAGGCTGTTATGTTATCAAGACCTATGAGTCTAAATGTTGTTGTGTTACATAGACCTATGTGTCTAAAGGCTGTTATGTTATCAAGACCTATGTGTCTAAATGTTGTTATGTTACCCAAGACCAGAGAGTCTAAGGGTTGTTATGTATGTGTAAATGTTGTTAAGATACCCGGACCATTGAGTCCGAGGTTAACATATGAATATGTTATGTTATGTATGGATGTGAATATGTACCCGGACCATTAAGTCCGAGGGTGTGATGTAAAATATGTTTGGTTATGGAAGTTTATTTCCAAGTGATTCCTGTGTTCTAATCTATGATGTGTGGGAAGTGTGAACTTCGAGGATGAAGTTCTTTTAAGGGGGTAGATTGAAATACCCCAAACCTTGATATGTTTTAAACATTTAAACTATGATATGTGAAGGCTAAAAAGTGCCTTAGAAATATCAGTGAACAATTTAAACCATAGTAAAATGCAATAAAGCACTAAGACACAGTTTGAGCAAAAACATGCTCTAAGCTTGGAGTGAACTTGGTTAGGACCCAAAGAGCCTACCAAGACTTAATAATATTAATTATGATTTAATAAGGCTAATTAAGTCCTTAGGAACTTTGGTAGACAGTTAAACCAAACAAAACACAAGAAGATACCTTAAAGTCAATATGAGCAAAAATGTGCTCTAAGCTTGGGATAAATTTGTATAAGACCTAAAGGTCATATCTATACCTTATAAATATGTTAGTGAACATATTAAATCAATTAACCAAAGAAAACCAAGCTTGAAAACAAGTTAAAACACAAAAGTGCTTTAAGGAGTCTTAAAGCACATTTTTGAAAAATTGTCTTGTAAATGAGTTTTGAGTGGCTAAATGTCCATCATTACTCTTCAATTAGTATGTGTACTACTTAGTATCACATTTGGAAGTCTATCAATGGGAAATCAAAAATTTCACATCTATGTGCCTTGTTTTAGTGAATAGTAACTATTATAAGCTAGTTTGTAACATATGTTATTATAAGTAATTTAATTGGTCAACTGAGACCAAAACACCCCTAAGTAACAAAAGGGGGCCGGTTTTCATGGTGTGAGTCACCACCCTTGCTAGCACTTATCAAGTAAATACATAAAGGATAAAGCAAGTTACTATTTGCTTTTAACAAACAAATATCTAAAGCTAGCTACTTACCTTCTCATTCTCTTATTCTTCTTCATTTCACACGATTTCTTCATCTTCTCCCAAGCTCCATTCTCGGTTTGCTACAGCACCATCTCATTCTTCATCTTCTTTCACTTGTAACTTATGATTCCAAGCTCCAAAATCAATTTCAAGACTACCTTTGTCTTAGTTAGATCAAGCTCCTCATTTCCCTCTTTTCAAATCTTCAAGAACTCAATTTTGGTGCCATGGATATTCACCATTGAAGGAGTTTGAGCTCATATTTCATGCCTTGTCATTCTCTTATGCTTCAAGGTAAGGAAAATCAAAGAAAAACCATGTTTCCTCTCATTTTGGTACATGTCCGAAAATTCACCTCACAATGGTGTCTTTACCTTGCTTGTTTTAGCTTCATTTGAATCTTCCAAGGGCTAGGAGGAGTCCTCTCTTGATACTTATTCAAGCTCTCTTCCAATTCCAAGGTAAAACAATTACCTTAATGTGTTAAGACAATATATAACCTAGGGTTTGTAAATGAGTTTAAGCATGAAGCTTTAATGCTCATTGGTGTTACTTGTATATTGATTAGAACATTGACAAGTAACCAAGTCCTCTTGCTGATTTCCAAACAAGGAAGAACAAGAGTGTTCAAGTAAAAATCTTGAAGAAAAGAGGTAAATGTGCTAACCTAATGTAATTTATTCCTAAGGAAAAGTGAGCTTGTATTGCTTAATAAAATACCTAAGGAGCCAATGGTGAATGACCTAGTAAAATGCTCTCAAGGGAACTATTAAGGGGCATATGTGATGTTGAGTGTATTTGCAGGTTAAAGGCAATATATTATGTGGGAAATTCGGTGTTTAAGGTTTATGCAATTTAAGGGCCTAAGAGCCATGTTATTTAAGGGCCTAAGTGCCAAGCAATTTAAGTTTATGCACTATATTGTGATGTAGTGTAGTTTAAGGATTTAGATGTTTGTAAAGAATATTCTTTGTGAAGACGAGTGTCTTGGATGGTTAAAGGAGGAAAAAAACAATATGTTTGTGTGTAAGGAATGTGCATTAAGTGATTAAGTGTTTTTGGTTGTAAAAGGGTGAAAACCTAAGTGTTTGTGTGTGAGAATACTCTTGATGGATTTTAGGTGTTCTTGAATGTCTAATGGTGAAAGCTATGTGCTTTGGTATAGCAATGTGCTGGAAGAACCCATGTCAAAATTTAGATAATGTATAAGAAGTTCTAAGTGTTTAAAAAGAGTTTTGGTGAGTTTGGAAGTGTTGAGAATGATTAAGTGTTTTACTAGGGAAAGAAAGGTGCATTAAGGTGTTTTAGAAGGCAAAAAGGATTTAGGCATTATCTTGGAAGTTCTAGAAATCCAATGGGTGTTTTGGGATGTACTAAAGTGGAGGAGTTTGTTAAGGTTTAGGTAATGTTGATGTACAAGGAGGAAATGATGTTTAGGTAAGGAAGATGTTTGAACTTGTGAAGAAAATTCTTGGAAGGATATAAAGTATTTTGGTGGGCTAAATAATGTGTGGGGACATGCTATAAACCTAAGGGGAAATACTATAAGTGTTGAGCATTTAGGCAAGAAATGAGTAAGTGTTTAAAGGTATAGAAAATGGAGTTTTGGGCACGTCCGAACTACCGTCCGAACAAGGACATTCGGACATGCCCTGTTGCGCGTAAGTCTTCTAAGCCTCGACCAGTGTCCGAACTACCGTCCGAACATGGACGTTCGGACACACCTATCTCCACATTCTGTTTTGGCCTCGAACAGCGTCCGAACTTGGGAAGCTCGGATGCATGTTTGGACGGACGTCTGTTTACACCCATTTGAGCCTCGAACAGTGTCCGAACTTGGGAAGTCCGGACACAAGTTCGGACAAGGCGCTGTATGGACCAAAAACATTGTTTAAGGTTATAGGATGATGGGGATTATTAAGTAATGATGTTATAAGATTGTTAAGGACATGTTAAGTGAGTTATAATGACAATTTAGTGGGGGGAAAAGTTGTATTAAAATGTAAAAGTAAAACAAGTTAAAATGTGAAGTTATTTAACTAAGTTAACGGGGATAAGTTATGAGCATTAGACTTTAAACAATCATGTTACCCCGATGTTAATAGAAGTATGTTATACCCAAAATTTTGACCCCCCTAGTTAGGGTCTACGAGGTCCTGGTGTTGTGAGGGGCATTTTAATCAAGTAGTGAGGGATTCCGGCTCGAGCGGCGCATCCCATGGCATGAGGAGCCGCTTCGTCATTTTCAGGGGCGTTTTGGTAATCTTTAAAGGCTCCTAAGACCTCCTATAAGCTTTCTCTCTCCTCCAATGGTTGCCCAAATCAGCTTGAAATGCTTTGATATTTTAACCCATGATAGAGGATGACATTCTAAGCATAATGGCGTTGGAATTTTGATTTTTCGAGTTTCCAATAATTTTCTAGCAATTTCTGACTGAATCTGACGAGAAATTCAATTTAAAAATATTCCAACATTTAAAAAATCCGATTCCACTTCAGAAAATTCATAATTTCCATCCTTGACACGTGGTTAAAATTTCACAGCAAAATTCCTTTGGGAAGTCACTTAACTAAAATATCGAAAAATCTTACTTTTACTAGATTTTCTTTATCTTTAAGAAAGTCTATATAAGGGGATAGGTTTTGGATAAAAGGAGAACCTCATATGCTCAAGAACCCTAGAGAGTCAGAAAACAGCCTCCTCTCTCTCTCTCACATTTTCCAACACCCGGCCACCCAAATCATACCGAAAATCCACCGAAATCACCATCTAAACACGTTTTCCAATTCCCAAAGCACCAATAATCATCAAAACCCCACAAAACACCTCCAAAACGTGAGAACAGCAAGAACACCAACAACCAGAAGCTTGGGTCGAAATCCTCTCGGGTCTGCCATCAACGGAGCACTCGACGAATCCCGGTGTGAAAAACGTTGTGAATCCGAAGGTAAACAGGTAGAAACTCCACTTCCCTAATTCACCATGGTATTATCTGTCTTGCCTCAAAGTTTGGGCTCAAACTAACCTTCGTACGCTACTGTATTGCTTTTTATTCAAGCTTCTGTCCAATAACTTGTTTACCAAGTTTCGTGCATAATTCGAATTCAAATTGAGAACTTTTGACCACTAATATTGTACATCTTTCAGGCTACGCACCCATAAAATTTGAGCCGAAAACACCTTCGGGAACAGCCTCAAAGCCGCCGTCTGAGGGCTGTCCGCACCCACGGACGTCGTGTCCGGGGTCCCGGACTCCCTGTCCGTAAGCTCGGACACCCACGGACGGCGGCGGGATTTTTAAAATTTAAAAATTAGGTTTTTTTAATAGTGTCCGGGCCCACGGACAGTCTGTCCGAGGCCCCGGACTTTACAATTTTCTGTTTTCTGTTTAATTCGACTTTTATTGTTATGTAGGTTAACTGGGGTCCGTGGCTTCGGACATTAGGTCCGTGGCTACGGACGGAAACAAAATTTGACCTAATTCTGCCTCCGAAACCCTAGTTTAGGTATTTTAATTTCCTTTTTAATTTTCTGTCAAAAAAATGCTAAAAAACACAAAAACAGAAGCGCACACCTAGGTTAAAAAGCAACTTTGTAGAAAGACGTAATTAAACCAAGTAGAGGAAAAACGACCTAGGAGGGGTAATGAAAGTAATTGAACCCTAATTAAGTCGAATATCGAGCCCCCGAACCCGAACTCTCCTTTCCTAATTTGATCTAGGTTAAAATTAGGTGGCGACTCATAATAGGTTCCAGTGAGCTAGCTTAGGTTTTAATAATTATTGTTATATGACATAGTTTTAATCTTAGGCTATAAGTGGACCTAAAACCCGGTTAGATCCTAATCAACTTTAATCAACACAGGATAGGGTTTAAAATCGAGGCTCACAGACTGGTGACTCTGCTGGGGACTAAACTCTTAATTTTAACTTGTTTAATTTTAAGAAAGAGGGCTTAACTCGAAAATGTTTATTTATGGCTTTATTACTTTGTTTGTTTACTTTTGTGCGCACTTTAATTTCTGCACCTTTGCATCATGTGAGAGCGAGGGTCCATGCAAACCGATTTCACCCCGGGACCCGTTTGAGGGTCCCCTGTCAGGGACTCACACCTTTTAGGTGATGTGAATAAGCGGGGAAAAAGAGGAGGATGTCGTCTAACCACATCCCCTTAATACCTGGGCTTTAGCCCCAAGCGTTTTCCTGGCAGTGCCCTTACCAAGCTCAATGTTTGGTCAGTCAAAGACCCGACCGTAGACGCACACCTTCAGGTGATGTGAAAAAGTGGGGAAGCCCAAAGAGAATAGCGTGCAAGCCCTATTCCTTTGTGGTAACCTGGGCCCATGCCCCAAGCACCTCTCCGGGTCGATCCATACCCGGTTTGATCAAAGCGTCTAGTGAGGACATGTTGAACTTGTGTGGGCCTTGTTTGCTTGTATGATCGGCCCACTACGCAGCCTAGAAATTGATAGGAACCTCTCCTACATCAACTCAGCCCAACCTGAATTGGCAGCTTTATTGTTTACAGCCCAGAGGCCTTGTTTGGTTTGATATGTGTGTCATTTGGGCTTCGGCCCAAAAGTTTAGACTTTGGTGATTTCTCTTTCAGCCTAATTTGAATTATCAATTTAGTTCTAGGCCCATAAAAAGGAAATTCATCTGAACTTGAAATAACTCACAAGTCCTGAAAATAAAATCTTTTTTCGGCTTAGCAACCATCTTCTCTGGCCCGAAGAAAGTTAGGCCCATTTGTGATTTAGGGACCATTCCAGCTCATGTGCTTTACTTCAGGCCCAAACACATTCCGGCCCAAGGGCTCATTCTAGTCTAGGTAGACTTCTTATCATGACCCTAAACCTTAGGTCTAGGTGTCATCTGTTAGGCCAAACCAAAATCACTCGGCCCAAATTCCAGTTCACATCTAGAGCAATCATTCTGGCCCAAGTACCACACTCATAACTCATTCCATTTGAGCCCATAGACCAGTTCATAGTTTTGGCCCATGAGCTTCGCTCTCAATCAGAATTTCGGCCCATAAAACATTTGAATCCAAGATAGTTTGCATAATTCATTCATTCCAGTTTCCGGCTTCAAGGCCCAACAAGAGCATCAAACGAATCTAGACTTCAAGGCTTATCCCTCGGCCCAGTGGCCCATTCACGGTCCATGTGATTTCTTTCAGCTTGTTTGCTCAATTTCTGGATTCAGGCCTACATGTCCGTTCTAGTCTAGGAATCACTCTAATCTACGCACTTCACTCTCAGTTTGGCGAAGACTCAGGCCCAGTTACTTCCTACATAACCCATGGGCATTTTACAGGGCCCACTCGAAGCTTGGAAGGAAGACAATCATGGTCAATGGCGCCCCGACGGTCAACAGCTCCAGTCTTCAACACGTTGGCATCAGACTGTTCAACATCACTATTTCAGAAGTTTTCTCGATTTAGTAGTTTTCTTTTCTCAATCATTCTTCTAACTTTTATGGTAGTTAGCTTCCTTTATCGCTTTAGGTAGTTTTACTAAGATTACAATTTTTGATGTTATCTTTCCATTTGTGAATTTTTTGTGCATTCGTTTAATAAAACAAAAATGTTTTTCAAGAAAAAGGATCATGAAATAATTATTTTCTGACAACCGAATAGAACGACTTATCTGTTGTTTCTAAAAAGGGTGAACATGTCGGTCCATACACCACAATCTATCTCAAAACATCCACAAAGCATTCCAAATCCACATCTGTTTAAGTGTTGTCATAAACCCCAAATCAATACTGGGGGCAATCTGAGTTTTGGTACGTCATGTTTCATCTTTTGTTTAAGCGTGTGAACTAGTCTCTCAGTGAAATTCACGAGAGTGTCTTGAGCGGAAAAACCATGAGTGAATGAGCGTGTCATTTTTACACGACTCCGGTGAGACCACATTCAAAGGTGAGGTAAACGGCATAACTCCAACCGAAGGAGATAATTTGTAAATTTACTCTTAGATCTGCGAAAAGTAACAAAGAATGGATACACAACTATCAGGAATGACGAAGCACCTAGGTACAGCACCACATAGCCAAAGGCTTGTAAACCCTGTCATTAAACCCTTGGCACCCCCACTGAGCCTTTCATATATCCCTTTTCGATATTATGAGCTCCACAAAATAACCTAGCCAATGATGAATGTTCGACCCGGTGACCAAAGGAAGCGAGGAGCCTGACTCTCAGATAACATTCTCATTAATCCAAAGAAGCAACGCCGCTATCAGCATGACGAAGTGATCCGCAAATGGTCCTAGAGTGACACAGGATCTAAAGAGCTCACATCAAAATAGCTCTCGAAGCCCAAAGCCGGGAAACACAAGAACCCCGAAGGCAAAGTCAAGAAAGGATAAAACAAAAGGCAAACCCGAAGTGCCTCGAAGAAATCCAAATGACAAAAAGAGAAATGGTGTAAAGGACAACTTCAAAAGTCCAAGTCCAGAAGCTCGAAAACAACGTCAGCACAAGGCGGCTAGACGACTTCAAGACAAGGAAGATGAATCCGAGAGAAGACGCAAGTTGCAGCTTTGGTCACCCACTTAAGCTCCACATACCTCAAATATCCCTCCATGGTCCCGTTGTCCTTCATCACACCCCATGGCCACGTTATAAGCTTTAAAGACTTCCGACTTGATAGTTGTGTGTCTAATCACGTGAAAGTAACAGATCAAATGCTTAAATCCATCAAATATCGAATTCAATGGTCTAGAAGTTGTGACCGTGAGCAGAAAACAAGCACAAGCATCAAACACGCTGAGTGTAGATTAGGAAGCACCACATCGAAACATAAGCCGTGAGCCTGTGAGGACGAGACTCGTTCTCACGCTTAGATCAAAGAAAATACTGGGGGCAATCGATCGTTTCGATCGATTGCCATGAACTCTAGCTCAGCTTGTCCTAAGGAAAAAATACTGGGGGCAATTGTTGGTTCCAACAATTGCCATGTCAACACCAATTAAAACCCAAAGCTCGAGCACCACCATCCCACCACAGGCACACATAAGCCCTTACCACCACACACTCACTCTCAAGCCCGTCATTGGCCTTACCTCCACAAAAACATCAGGCCCGTCATAACCCTGACCTCCATCCAAAATCACAACCCAATCCCAAGTCTGTCACAAATCCTGAACACCGGCAAAAGCCTTCAGCACCACAACAAACACCCCACACTTCCACCAATGACGTGTTCATTTTTTCAAGAAACAAATTGCAGATATAAAATTTTTAGTCAGGAGATGATCATTTCACTTTCCTTTTTCAGTAGAGTCTTTCTCAAGCATTGCCATGTTTGGCACAATTTTCATCAGTTCCTTGTTTTGGGCAAGCTTCCAACAAACACTTTAGTTGCATTTTACAACTTTTGCATAACACCTCAACATTGCCACCTTTTCCAACAGTTTCCTGTTTTGAACGAGTATCTTTCATATATTTTGATTGCATACATCTTATCATCATTGCCATGTTTGGCACTCCAATAATCAGTTTTCATCATTTACGCGAGACCATTATCTTCCTAACTCATTTTTGTTCGAGACCCAAAATCAGGGCAAGGCCCTGCATTTTCTAGAATCAGTGCGAGATCCAGCTTTTCCTTCATCCGTTTAGTACGAGACTTCAGTGCGAGACCCACCATCTTCAACAGTGCGAGACCCATCATTTTCTTCATTGCGAGACCATGCATCTTCTTCAGTACGAGACTCCTCATCATAGACCTGAGATACAGATTCTCACCCCGAAGATACAGATTCTTCAGAGATACAGATTCTCGCCCCGAAGATACAGATTCTTCAGAGATACAGATTCTCACCCGATCAGAGATACAGATTCTCACCCCGGAGATACAGATTCTTCAGAGATACAGATTCTCGCCCCGAAGATACAGATTCTTCAGAGATACAGATTCTCACCCGATCAGAGATACAGATTCTCACCCCGGAGATACAGATTCTTCAGAGATACAGATTCTCACCCCGAAGGTACAGATTCTTCAGAGATACAGATTCTCACCCCGAAGGTACAGATTCTTCAGAGATACAGATTCTCACCCCGAAGGTACAGATTCTTCAGGGATACAGATTCTCAGCCGAAGGTACAGATTCTTCAGGGATACAGATTCTCAGCTGAAGGTGTAGACTCTTCAGAGATACAGATTCTCAGCCAAAGATTCAGATTCACCAGAGCAGCAGAACTCACTAGAGCAGCAGAACTCACCCGAATAGAAGAACTCGACCCAACACCAACTTTCAATCACTGATAGGTAGTCAACGCCTTAGAATAGCTTGACATCATCTCATTCATTATGGGTAGTCAACGCCTTAGAATAGCTTGACATCATTTCATTTTTAGGTAGTCAACGCCTTAGAATCGATTGACATTTATTTCATTATTTCATTTTTAGGTAGTCAACACCTTAGAATCGCTTGACGTCTTTTCTTTTTCATTCTCACTCATAGGTAGTCAGCGCCTTAGAATAGCTCGACACAATCTACATGTAGGGTCTTTTAAGATCCAAAATTTTGGGGTATCACTCAAGCATCAACTAGTCTTCTCATCCTCATTACAAAGCCTAGTTGACGGGGGGCAATCTGTTATACCCAAAATTTTGACCCCCCTGGTTAGGGTCTACGAGGTCCTGGTGTTGTGAGGGGCATTTTAATCAAGTATGAGGGATTCCGGCTCGAGCGGCGCATCCCATGGCATGAGGAGCAGCTTCGTCATTTTCAGGGGCGTTTTGGTAATCTTTAAAGGCTCATGAGACCTCCTATAAGCTTTCTCTCTCCTCCAAAGGATGCCCAAATCAGCTTGAAATGCTTTGATATTTTAACCCATGATAGAGGATGACATTCTAAGCATAATGGCGTTGGAATTTTGATTTTTCGAGTTTCCAATAATTTTCTAGCAATTTCTGACTGAATCTGACGAGAATTCAATTTAAAAATATTCCAACATTTAAAAAATCCGATTCCACTTCAGAAAATTCATAATTTACATCCTTGACACGTGGTTAAAATTTCACAGCAAAATTCCTTTGGGAAGTCACTTAACTAAAATATCGAAAATCTTACTTTTACTAGATTTTCTTTATCTTTAAGAAAGTCTATATAAGGGGATAGGTTTTTGGATAAAAAGGAGAACCTCATATGCTCAAGAACCCTAGAGAGTCAGAAAACACAGCCCCTCTCTCTCTCTCTCACACTGTTTTCCAACACCCCCGGCCACCCAAATCATACCGAAAATCCCCCGAAATCACCATCTAAACACGTTTTCCCAATTCCCAAAGCACCAATAATCATCAAAACCCCACAAACACCTCCAAAACGTGAAGAACAGCAAGAACAACCAACAACCAGAAGCTTGGGTCGAAATCCTCTCGGGTCTGCTGAAATACCCCAAACCTAAGTATGCTAAGTAAACATCAAATTATGATGTAGTAAGGCTAGAATATGCCTTAGAATGATTGGTAGACAATTTAAACCAAGGAAAACACAAAAAGTGCCTTAAGGGCAATTAGGGCAAAAATGTGCTCTAAGCTTGGAGAGACTTGGGTTGGGTACCCAAATATCATGATAAGACCTTAGTAATATTCTAATGGTCATTTTAAATCAATTAGCAAAGAAAACCAAGCTTGAAAACAAGTTAAAACACAAAATGTGCTTTAAGAAGTCTTAAAGCACATTTTTTGAGAAATTGTCTTAGAATTGAGTTTTTGAGTGGCTAAATGTCCATCATTACTCTTTAATCAACATGTGTACTAATTAGTATCACATTAGGAGGTCTAAATCATGGATGGGAATCAAAATTTCAGAAATATGTGCACTGATTAGTGAATAGTGCCAAATAGTGACTAGTTTAAGTTTTAATCAATATAAGCTAATTAGTTGGTCAACAAAGACCATGACTAGCCTTATTTAAGGTAGGGGGCCGGTTTCTAAAGGAGGGTGAGTCACCATAAGTAGTCAAATAAGGAAGAAAAGAAGAGATAAGTAAAGAGTACTATTTGCTTTATTAAAGCAAATATCTCTTATAAGCCACCTTTTCTTCTTCTCTCTCTTCATTTCTCTTCTTCACACACATTTCTTCTTCTCTTCTTTTGCTCCAAACCGAGAGAGCTCCATCCATGGGTGCTCACCTTCAATCACTCACTAAGTGTTCATCTTTGCTCCAAATCAAAACTAAACACATATTTCTCTTAGTTAGGTCAACCTATCTTTCTATCTTTCAAATCTTTCAAAGCTCCATTTTGGTGCCAAGAGGAAACTCCATTGATGGAGGAAAATCAAGTTTGAAGAGCTCATTAGCTTCTCCATTCTCTTAAGGTAAAGAAAATGTAAGAAAAACCAAGTTTCATCATCTTCCTTATATGGCCGAAAATTCCTTCTCATGGGCTATGTTTTTATGCCTTGTTCTAGCTTAATTTATTCACCAAGGACTAGTGGAGGTCCTATTTCATTCAATGCCCAAGTCTACTTTGAGACTTCAAAGGTAATCATCCACTTTTATACCTTAGAACACATTTTTAACCTAGGTTTTTATTCCTTGAGCTTAGTGTATTGTTTAGTACTCATATGAGTCATTGAATATTGATTAGAACATTGGCAAGGGGAATTTAAGTGGTGGCCGAGATTCATGCAAGAAAGGTCTAAGGAGGAAGTTAAGATAAGCTTGAGAAAACAAGGTAAAATGCTTACCTAATGGTGGTTTAAGTTTTAAGGGATGAGTTTAGGTGGATACCAATGTGGCTTAGAGCTTTCATTGTGTATTGGGTTATATAACCTAAGAAAAAGAACTTAAATAAGCTTGTGAACTTGTGACTAAGGAGCTAATGAGAATGAGTTAGTAATATAAGTTTAAGGTGGATTTTAAGAGCATTATAATTACTATGAGATTGATGGGTGTATTTGCAGGTTGAAAGCTTTTATATGTGGGAAATTCAGTGTTTAAGTTTAAGTCATTTAAGGGCCTAAGAGCCATGTCATTTAAGGGCCTAAGAGCCATGTCATTTAAGAGCCTTAGTGCTATGCAATTTAAGATTTTGCAATATATTGAGTTTGTTGTGAATGAGTTGGTTTTGGGTGATGAGATATGATGAGAAGAACTTGATGTGTGTGAGATGGTTGAATGAGGAAAAAAAATAATGTGTTTAGGCATGACAAGATACTAGAGGAGCTATGGCGAAATTTGAGTAGAAAATAAGTGTTTAGGTGATGGTGGTGAATTAATATGACCTAGGATTTACTGGGAGTCACTATGAGGAATTTGAGTGGAAATGATTAACTAAGGAGTTCTTGAGGTTTAGAATGACCTAGAGATGTCTATGAGGAAATTAGAGGATTGGCGAGTGTACTAAACACCAAAATCATGATATGAGGAATGTAAGACTTGTGCATAAGTTTTAAGGAAAGGTGTATAATGCCTTAGGAGATTTAGGTATGAACTAGAGAGTAAGACAATGAGAGTTTTGAGAACCTTGTGTAAGTGTGATGATGTTAGTGGTGGACTAGTAAGGTTTAGTTGAATGGTAATGTGTGGACTTGGGTGATGGAAGTGAAAAAAAGTAGGAGGATGTTGTACGTCATCAAGGAAAATTACTAGGAATGTAAAAGAGCGTATGATCGTGAGAATGGTGAGTAAGTGAGTAAAAGGAGGTGGAATGTCCAAGGAGGGTAGTATAGTTAAGGTAAAGAAGAACAAGGTTAAGGTGCTAAGAGGATGACAAGAAATGTTTAGTATGCCCAAGAGTTTAGGAATGATGAGTAACAAATGGAAAAGAGAGGAATTTGTGCATGGTTATGTAAGATGACTTGAGGAAGTTTTGGTAAATGAACTGAAGATGGAAAATAATGTTTATGAAGTGCCCAAACTGTTAAGGAGGGAACACTTGGGTTGGTTGAAGTTTTGGTAAGATACAAGTTGGTAATGTAAGGAATTATATGATAAGTGTTAGGAGTGTATGTAAGAATTGAGCAAATATTTGAGAAGATCTTTGGAAGTTGTTTTAATGATTTGGTGGAGGTTATAAGGTGTGTTTGATGTGCCAAATGATTTAGAACACATTAGGAGGCTTGAGGAAAATTTGGAGAAAGTTTGACAATGTATGGGAAGTTTCTGCAGCCGACCTACCCGGGGGACCGACCCTAGTCTGGGTCGGTCGGGCTAAACTGTGAAGTTGGAAGTTCTCTGCAGCCGACCTACCCAGGGGGTGGCGGTCGGTGGGTCGGTTGGACCATAAAAAAAAAAGAAAGAACCCTAATAGAGTTTAGTGGTATTAATGGTACCCCATTATGGGGGCAATGATGATTAGAGATATAAAGACCTAAGGGATTAAGTTAAGAATAACTTAAAAGTTTAAGATTAAGTTTGTAAGATTAAGTTTAAGACTTAAGAGGTGTTAGGTTGGAGTCATTAAGGGTTAAGTAAGTTAATAAGATAAGTAAGTTGAATTGAGTTAAGTGATTAACAACCTAAAACTGAATGAATGTTTAGGACTTGAAATTGGACTCCGGAAGAGATTAAGCAACTGAACGGCCAACGGTGAACAGTACAGTTCTTCTTGTGACCTGCTTGCTAACGAGGTGTCCCTCGGCTTGTGTGCTATCTGTTTTGTGTGCTCACTAAACAAGATAAGCACTGCAACCGGAATATTATGATTATTGTATTGTTGTGTGATGTTTGAAACTAACACAACATACCGTGAGAACTTACTAACTAAACGTTTAGTTAAGGATTGAGTTGAGGCTAAGGAACACCACCCTAATATGGGTCTGATATAAACCGAAAGAGGTTAACCAACAAACATGGTCTTGAGACTATTACTAACTGGAACTTGAGTGAGGAAACCCGGGACCGATCTCCGGTCATGCATGCTAAGGAAAAAGGGGGACGGTATCTGAATCAGATCCGCCCTCCGCTTAAGGACTTGTCTTCGGACTTGTAGCCTAGGGCCGGTTGCCGGCTCAGCTACGCTGATTCCCGTCCAGGGTAGGTGGCATTAAGATGGTGCGGTGGGATCACCTAAATCCCAGGTTTGGACTTAGGTTTACAACCATTCCCCTCCAGGAACGGTTTGTATTCTGAGAATAAGTTAAGATTAAGATAAGTTACAATCATTCCTTTTTAAGGATGATTTGTATTGTTAAGATTGATAGATTAAGTTAAGATTAGATAAGTTCACAATCATTCCTTTTTAAAGGATGATTTGTATTGTTAAGAATTAAGATTAAGTTAAATTAAGATAAGTTACAATCATTCCTTTTTTAAAGGATGATTTGTATTGTTAAGATTAAGATTAAGTTAAGATTAGATAAGTTACATCATTCCTTTTTAAAGGATGATTGTTTGTTAAGATTAAGATTAAGTTAATGATAATAAGTTGCAACCATTACTTCTTAAAGGATGATGTTCTGTACTATTAAGAATTAAGAGGGAACATTACTTGAGGAGTTGAATAGTTAACTCTCTAATTAAGGGAGCGCATTTAAGTCGTTCATTGTGTGTGAACTTTGATTGTTCATCTGAGTTGTTGTTTACTGCACTTTCTCTATTATGTTGTGGCATCTAATCAACCTCCATGCTATCGACAATTAGTCGTCGTAGCCACGTTAGCTTGGGGGCCATAAGAGGATCATACCAGCATTCGTGCTGACCCCCTCGGGGGCTTTTTTTTTACTACACAGGTGAACATCAGGAGGGCGTGTCGCGAGAGTAAGAGGAGTACAAGTGTTAAGGACTAAGTGTGGCCTACGAGTTGTGCAGTACACTCGTAATGGCAATTGAGTATAGAAGATGTATAGATGTGAGAGGATTGTAAGAAGATTATGATTTTGGTTAAGGTTGTTATGTACTAATGTTCGGTATATTCTGTAGTCAGACCGTGGCAAGGTCCTGGAGTGTAAAGAATTCCCTGTGACATGTATATATATATGCTGTTAAGTTGTCAGACGCACATTGGATTGAGTTGGGGTGTTCAAAAAAGTGGTATCAGAGCGTAGTTACGCTCTGAAGACAAGAAATACCGAACTTGGGAGAATATTGAGGTTGAGATTGATTATGGGTTAAGGGTTAAGAGATAGAGTGAGAGGTGGCGTTAGCCAGGACTTCCCGGTGTTACCGGATATCCATGTACCTAGGCCCGCCCCCACATCCCTAACCCTAAATATGGAACAAACGCCAGAGAGAAAAAATCTTCTCTACTTGGGGAAACCCGATCTGGCAGTTAGCTAACATAAGCAATACGAGAACATCTTGTTACATAACAGTTAAGGAGAACTGGGAGGTTTTTAATGGAGCGCACAGATAAACAGGCGCACCTATGGACTTCTATTAATAAGGGAACGGTAATTACCCGGCAACATGGGTCGACATGCTACGCAGTCGAAATAACCCGCAATACCAATGGTAAGGAAAACACTACGAGTGCAATGGATAAGGAAATGATAAGAGACATGAGTACCAGACAGTGGTCCGAAGGAGCATAACAGTAGGATAATACAAAGCACGAGGATTGAGATTACTGGAAGGTCCAGTTAAGAACCGGGAACTCCAAACCCCATACAATGAAAAAGGTTATAAGACCTGGCCGAAATAATGGGGACGACGGTAGAAATTCATACAAATGTATACCGAAATAGGACTACGATGTAGTGCCTAAAGGAAAATCATTACATAATAACCACAACAAAATGTGTGGAGACAGGAGCGAGGAATAAGACATAAGGAAATATTAAGGGATTCCCTCAGAAAGAGGAACGCCCTGATGTATGACAGTACTGTCAAACAACAAGGAAACTGCCAGATGGACGGTTATCCAAAATAAGAGATTATCGAAGGAGTCCCGAGGACTACCAATTACATGGAAATTAGAAGGAAGTGTCACTACCGATGTACCTTGTACCAATAACCCATCCTGCATGGCGCACTTGCCATAGCAAGTGCTACCACGGTTAAGCTACACGAAAAGCCATCAAGGCGAGATAGGATAACGCTACAGTTGTAACACATATTAATACCGGATTGTAAATCCATAAGAACAGAAAAATAAGACCTTGGAAAGGCCCGACGGCCTGACCATGATGAGATGAGGTGACACACCAGTCTGCTGGGAGCAGAACTTGGACAAAGTACTAAACCATATAAATATTAGCAACGGTATAACCTACTACAACAACAACAACCGACAGTACGGTAAGGACATCAATCCCGAACCTCAGGGAGAGGAACCTGAGAGATCGCTCAACAACCCGAGCAAAAACACTAAATAAGCAATAATATACCAGGGATGTATTATAAGATACTATTGAGACTGTTGAAGCATCGACTTACAACGAAAACGGGATAAGACTCCCAGAGTGACCATTAAGGATACCAATAACAACATTCTTTAATGCAGATGTTGGAAAACCCAGAAAACAAGGATAAAAGAAATAAACGTAAGCTATAACCTACTAAGGATTAAAGTCGTACAACCCTGGAAAAGGAAAGCTCGGAGGACTACCCCCACAGAGCGGGCATAGTCGAGCCGAACAACTGATGAATGACAGTTAACACTGTTTGTTTAACTCATTAACACCCAAGTATGATTGATCATCAACGGGTGGCATAGTCAACGGAAGTTGAACGAAGCGTTGAGATGGGAGTGTAAGATGATAGAATGATATCCAACTTGGATACCTTAAGGCAAACGCCTAATACGAACTTATCCTTGACTACTAAAAGACATAAGTTTAGTAAAATGACAGTATTGTCAAAGACATTAAGTAACCTCAGATCACTTGAACAACTTCCATAGCAGGAAGCAGGATGCAGCAACTTATCATGAAACCCGATGCTTCATTTAGTATGTAACCTAACGGTGGATAGTGCTCAAAGAACCAGAATCTTATAGGGATGACCTGCAGATGAGTAAGAGTACAAATAATGAACTGAGACATTAAGCATTAACAGCCTACGAGCCAAGGATGTTAACCACATCAGAGCCCGAGGCGCAGTAAGTTATAAGAGATGGTTTAAGCCACGAAGGGAGTACAATTTGTAGATATGAACGGTTACCAAACCTATAACTTAGATTGGGAAGATATTACCAAGAAAGGGTACCAATGAGAATATTGAGATAATGCTAAGGACAGTGGAGAACGAACCATGCCTTTTAGGGTGGGGATACCTCTCCTTGTTGTGAGGCCATGAGTGGGAATGAACCCCTCAAAAGGGCTTTCACATATTAGAGAAAATACACTTTATTTAGAAAATGGAAACTATGAACCCTGAGATTACCTTAGAACATACCAGATACACTTGAGATAAGGAAGGTTGCACAGATAGACCCCATATCCAACACCCAGGATGTAAGAATTAATAATGGTCAGAGATAAACATTGTGACTGCACATTATGGCACGTCAATTAATCAATGCTCAGAAGAGCTTGTGATTCGGTGGATGACTTCTTCAGTAACCAGTTAAACTACATGGTAGATAACATCACTAAGGATGAGAGAAAGCGAAAGAAATTAGCCTACTTACGAATCTGAGATTGGAGCATAACATCTTCATATCAAGAGTTAACTATTTTACAACACGGTACGACAACCGCCAATACCGGAACGAGAGAACCCCCAGTGTGTTTACACCAAAAAGGGATTGAGTATAAGGTAAGACATTAGAATAAGTGAATAAGAGGTTGCACCATTAATGGGCAACATGGTAAGGGCCAACTACCACGGTAGTAGTGGTCGTGAGTACAATAGTTAGATAAGTGGATTAAGTCATGGTGTGCGGTAAGGCGACCATTATGTATGAGCCGTCAAATGTTGACACTGAGGCAATTAGATTTATGAGTTAAGACCAGTATAAGTAAGAAAATAAGATGGTAGACGAACTGAGCGTTGATGTCAGTAGTCTGGACCTGGTTAGGTAAGATTTCACAGGAAGCACACTACCCATTCCTCATGGAACTAGAAGTGCATTCCTAGTAGAACAAACATGAGAAAGAAGATAAGAGGCTCTATGGAAAGAGACCTCAATTATTAAGAGACCAAATCAGTGCGGGATACAGAAAGAGCTAGAGCATACAATACCCAAGAACGCAGTAAATGGATTTCCTTGATTAACTTCAAGAAGAACAATAAATGTTATTATGGAACGATGAAAGAGGAGATCGACAACAGAATACTTCATAATTAGCAATAGCTAAACGTGTAACGGACACTATGAGTTTACTAAAACGAGACGTGGGACGACTGCACCCCACAGGGGCTGTAACACCCCTACTACGCGCCTAACAAAAATACAGTCGCAGCGGAAATGACCAACTAAACAACAACTAACAAATTGGTGTTACAACGCCGTTAACCACCCACGTGGTTAACTAGGCAGAATAAATAACAACGTATCGGTCTGACGATCAGACTCCCGAGCATAGTAACTAACATCCATATATATACATAACCGACAATACCGAGTATTTAATTTACAATCATCTCCAAACCACAATCATCCATAACTGTATAGCAGGGTATCAACATGTACGCCTCGGGAGCACAGGCGCATCCCGGGCTCAACAACCTATTTAACCAAAAGTATATCTACCGCCTAGGACCTAGAGCCACTCAGCCTCTTCGATCCTCATCCTGCAATCAAATAAAATATGGGGCCCCCGAGGGGGTCAGCACCTTTGCTGGTATGGCTAACGCGCAGCCCATCGACTAACGGGATACGCGCAACCAATTGTCATAATTACATGGCATTCATTTTAGAACAACCAACATATATATATACACATATACCATAGCATAGCAAGGGAAATTGCATAGCATCACATCATCAATACATACCATCACAGGAACGGTTCACATGAAGATCCTTCCACCACAGTTAGTACATACCATGAGCATAGAGATTGTTGCCAATCTCCCCCAAGCTCGTTAATTACCTCATCACCATCCTTTTATTTGAATGGTTGACTTAAACCCAAGGTGTGTCGGATATAGTGATCCCAAGCACACCAAACAACACAGTATGCCCCTATGGCCCGACGTGAGTCAGTAAACTAGCTTTGGATAAGCTAAGGGAAAGGTTGAAACCAAATTGGAATACCACCTAAACATACACCTAGGGAGCCGAACTGGATATGATAACGACCCCCATCCATCACACGCGTGGCCGGAAAATACCGGACTCCTCACTCCCCCCGACTAGCACTTGTTAGTGAACACACAACATTTGTCAAGTCACATACAAGCAACATTTAGGTCTTGTTAGACACACCAAGGGGAAAGGAGTCATCATAACACAACATCATAATACATATAACAGCTGTAAACTCTTTTCATGCCTTAATCTTATAAGGTTGTAAACACTCAGAAAACAAACAACACCCAAGCCGGTGTAAACCGTTAGGCAACAGACTGCAAGAAAACCATACCTTGGTCCTTGCCTTGTTTCGTTCCCACCTTGAGAGAATCCTATACACATTAGTAAGGTCGGTTAATTAATTATTTAACTTCACACTTACTATATCCAACATGCTTGTATGACATGCTTTAATGCCTATCTTACCCTAGGTTACCTTCATTTAATACCCTAGGGTTAACTACATAAGTCACATTCTTTTCTGTTTTTTTTTACATGTTTTGGTCCGACCGACCCACCGTCCGACCCACAACTGGGTCGGACCCTCCCAGTGGTCTTCGGGTCTGAAAAACTTTACCTTGACCGACCCATGTCCGACCCACCATTCTGGGTCGGTCCATGTGCGAACATTTTCCTTACATTTTACAGAGGCTCGACCGACCCATGTCCGACCCACCCTTCTGGGTCGGACCGTCACCGAACATCTTCCTAGCATTTTACGAGACTCGACCGACCCACAAACTGGGTCGGCCCTGGGTCGGTCGCATACTAAACTTACCTAAACTTGCCAATTCTTCACCAAACTTCTCCTAAGGCCTCTTAATGCTTCCTAGCAACATTTGGTAACCTCACATCCACATACAACATCCATGAAACTCATTTTCTAATTCCTTAAAACATTTACTTATTTCCTTGTAAAAATTCCTTAACACTTATGTTATTTTATACTAGGTTCCTAGATGGTGTTTCTCACCTATGGTAACTACTATTCCAAAATGCTTTCTCCTTAACTTAACATCATCTCCCAAGCATCATCTCTCACACTAATTCCTTATCTCCTTCTTGAAACTCTTTTCCTAGTGTACACTCCTCCTTATTCTACCAAAGTTTGCCTAGGTATTTACCTAAGTCCCAAAGTGACTTTGGTACCTACTTAAATCTCAAGATCATGCCTAAGTCCTTATTACACTATAGTATGTCTCCTAGTTCACCAAAATTCCTTAAGAACATCTTAAACTTCTTATTCATCTCCTACACTTTCTAACTCACCAAACCTATGTAAACACTTAAAACTTCTTGCTTCCTACCTAAATTTTGACATGGGTTCTCCTAGAACATTGCTAAGCCAAAACACTTTACCTTCTCCTTTAAACTCACAAGATCATCTAAAATCATCAAGAACACTCACATACATAATTTCACCAAATTTACACCACATTACAACATAGTGCACAATTTAAATTGCATGGCACTTAGGCCCTTAAAGTGCATGGCTCTTAGGCCCTTAAAGTGCTTAAATCATAAACACTGAATTTCCACAATATATATATGCCTTTAACCTGCAAATACACTCAACACACATATGTCCTTTACTAGTCTCTTAAGAACACTTCACTAGGTCATTCCCCATTGGCTCTTTAGATGGTTTTAATAAGCATTATAAGCTCATTTCTCCTAAGGCATTAAAATAGCATTAGGTTAGTAGATTTACCTCTTTTGCAAGATAACTCCTTTCTTGTTTCCTTTAGAAAACCAATAGAGTACTTGCTTCTTTGACAAGTTCTAAACAATATACAAACTTTATAATGAGTATTCAAGCTATAGGCTTCATCTCATTGTAAACCCTAATTTGACATAGTTTCAAAAACATCAATGTAGTTGTTTTACCTTGTTCTTTGAAGAGAGTTTGGATATACAACAAGAGAGGACTCCACCTAGTCCATGAAGAGTTGAAATGAAGCTAGAACAAAATCACACAATGAGCTATATCAATGTGTATTTTCGGACATGACAAAAACAAGAAGGAAACTTGATTTTTGTTTGAGATTCCTTACCTAGAAGTAAAGGAGAGTAATAATATGTAGAAATCCAAGCTCAAGCTCCTTCAATGGTGGAACACCTTGGCACCGAAATGGAGCTCTAGGAGTTTTGAGGAGATAGGAATGAAGAGCTTGATGAGAGGAAGAGATTGGTGGTATTTGTTTTTGATTTGGACAAGTGAGCTAGATTTAGCAAGTGGTCAAAGGTGAAGCTCTAATGGTGATAGTGGTATTACCGTGAGAGAACAAGGAAGAAAGGAAGGAGAGTGGTGTTTGCAAACCGTGGGAATGAAGGAAAGAAATGAGAATGAAGATAGAAGTTGCTTTTAGAAGATATTTATGTTATAAAGTAAAAAGTAGTTTTACTTAGTTTGCTTTAATTACTTATTACCTTAACTAAAGAGTGGTGAGTCACCACACTCATAAAAACCGGCCCCCTTTATTAGTATAAGGGCACTTTAGTCTTTGTTTGTCAATTTAATTACTTAATACAACATATGTTATAAACTAGCTTATAAAAAGTACTATTCACTTATACAAGGCACATAGAAGTGAAATTTTTGATTTCCCACTAATATAGCCACCCAAATGTGATACTATATAGTACACTATATATTAAGAGTAATGATGGACATTTAGCCATTCAAAACTCATTTACAAGACAATTTTTCAAAAACGTGCTTTAAGACTTCTTAAAGCACATTTTGTGTTTTAACTTGTTTTCAAGCTTGGTTTCTTTGGTAATTGGTTTAATATGTTCATTAGTATATAAATGAGGTCTTGGTAAGCTCATTAGGCCTTACTCAGTTTATCCCAAGCTTAGAGCACATTTTAGCTCTTATGACTTTAGAGCACATTTGTGTTTTCCTTTTGTTTAATTTGTTTACTAAGGTTTCTAAGACTCTTTTTAGTCTTGTTACACCCTATTTAGGTGCTTAATCAACATAACTAGGTTTGGGGTATTTCAATCTACCCCCCTTAAAAGAACTTTGTCCCCAAAGTTCATACTTCCCACATATCTTACTATTAGAACACGGGGAACATTTATAAAAAACAATACTTCCAACCATCATTACCAACCTTACCATCATTCTTACACCACAACGGACTCAAGGTCCACACCATATAATACCATTCGGACACAAAATACACAGACAATGTATACTTATACTTATCGTACACGACCATAACCGAAACGGCTCTACCCCCCTTAAAAGGGGTACGCCCCGTACCCTATACATATAAACACTAAGAAGCAAACAATGACGGGTGCTTCGCCTTCATCTTTCTTCCAGCTCCCAAGTGGCCTCCTAACGTCCTGGTTAGACCAGAGGACCTTCACCAGTCTCACGGACTTATGGCGAGTGTCTCGAGTCTTAGTATCCAGAATCCGTACCGGAGTCTCTACTGATCGCATGGTCGGCTCTAAAGTTAGCCTTTCAGGCTGAAGCACATGAGACGGATGAGACATATACTTCTTCAACTGGGACACATGAAATACATCATGTACCTTGCCCAGCTCGGCGGGTAAATCAAGTCTATAAGCTACCGGGCCGATCCGCTCCGTCACAACATAAGGACCTACATATTTCGGGCTCAACTTGCCCTTCTGACCAAAACGGAATACTCCCTTCATGGGGGATACTCTAAAAATACCTGATCGCCCACGGCGAACTCCAGGTCACGTCGGCGCACATCTG
>JAIOTZ010000886.1:0-42827 GCA_023374045.1 Limonium bicolor
CGCAGCAGAAGCTAGTGGGCCCAAAGTCCTAAGATTAATATACCTAGTGATTAATGGCTAATTATCGATGCCTTGAAGCCTCTAAGGCTAGAACCGAACCCGGTTAAGAGTTAAACAAACTTCGATGAGAATTCTTGGTGCAGGGACTAACCAACAATATGGTCAAGACCCTTTGACCAGAATACATTGTATAATAGACCGCATGGAAGTTAGAACACTTCATGACGGCTGAACGCCTTAGACCACTGTCCAATGTTGACACATGGTTTACGTGGGCATAATCCCTTTTTAAGGGGGGTAGGGCAAAAACTGTGAAATGTATGTTTTACGTGATAGTGCGTAAACTACAATGCGCATAACGCAAAAGAATTTGTCTTGATGATTGGTACTTATGTTACATAAACATATGTATACCATTCATAGTGTAATTATGATTGATTGTGAGATTTGAAGTGGAAAGGAGTATTGATTGGGGGATTTGAAGTAAAAAGGAGTAGAGAAACTCTAGGGGAATGAGGACCCCGATTGGTGATAGTATGGGAAATGAGTATGTTTGAGGAAATTAATGAGTATAAATCGGTATGAAACTGATGTTGAACCTAGTGGGAAGTGAGTCCCCTAGGTAACTTGATTTGATTGTATTGGTGAATAATTTGAGGATATAAATTGATCTGATTGGTGAATAATTGGAGGATAGAAAGACTAATTGGAGTTATACATTTGAGTTTCTTAAGTATAATAATTGATGAGATGGCTAGTAAGTAATAATGGATGAGATTAGTAGTAAGCGAATAAATGGTTTCTAGAAACTGATAATGTCTTGATGGGTGATTATGACTAAAAAGATTAAGAAGATAGAAAATGAAGTTAATGATTGACTATTTGATTGGGTGAATTGGGGTGGGAGGTGGAACTTGGTTTACTAGCGATCAAGGGAAACCGAACACCAAAGTGGGGTGGATAGATAGTTCAACACCAATACTTCACATTGGGGTTGGATGACTCTTGAAGCTCCTTATAAGTGGCCACAAGTAATCACACTAGTAATATGTGAAACTAATATAAATTGAAACTTGGAGATGTATTGAGTTTTCCAAATGAATTTCCAAACTGGTTTTGGCACAAATGATTTTCTTTAAACTTGAGAATGAGGATCGGTTTTGAAACCGCTCCCACGGGCGCTAGTGGATCTTTCATGGCTAGGCACCGGTATCGGGTCGAAACCATGGAGGTGAAGCTAGTTGTGAGTCGGTGGAAGTGATGAATAGTTTTGAAACCATTTCAACGGACGAGTAACGGTACTAAGTGACCGGTAGGACGTTTATAGTGTGTGTTTTGTATTTGTCCAAGGGCCGCCGGATATGTGTAGTCCGACCAGGGAAGAGTACCCACTTTGGAGCCTGAGGATTCTCTAGAGGTGCAAATGAATTTGATTAGAACCAAAGGACCGTAGAGCCAGAAAGCGTAAGTGCTCAATGTCATGATGGCCGTGAACCAGAGAGTGTAAGTGTTCAAACGTGACCGGTACCTGAGGGATCACTCGATATGGGAGAGGACTGTTGTGCCTTCTTTATCTACGGATGGACCCCTTAGAGAGTTTTGCACAATGATATTTTTGGTTTCGATGCATGCTTGACATGTTGTTTGGATGTGTGGTATGCATTGAGTAGGCTTTTGGAGTCTGACAGGTTATATAGAGTTTATAACCTTTGTGTTGAGTACTTGAGTGACTAACAATATTAGATTCACCAACTTTAAAGGCAAAGTTCTTTAAGGGGGGTAGGTTGAAATACCCCGAACTTAGTTAGGGTGAATAAATTAATCTAATACGATTTTGAGGGCCTATTAGTGCCTAATGAATTTTGGTAAAGAGAATAAATCCAAAAGAAACAAGAAAAACACTTAAAAAGCGAAAAACACTAAAATGAGCGTTAAGTGACCCTAGGAGGAATATAACCTTGAAGAGGGTATTGGATGGATTTTAAAGGCTTAATAATGCCTAAATAATATATGGGAATAATTTCTGAAGAAAACGGATCCATAAAATGAATTAAAAACGCTAATAAAGCTTTAGTGCACGTTTTTTGAGAAAACCCAAAAATGTGACTTCAAGTGGTCAAATGAACCCGTAAAAATTATAGTTCATAAAATAACTATAAATAAACATTAATGGAAGCTTAAGAGTCATTAAAATCAATGAAATGAGAAAATTCCAGAAAACGGGCCCGGTTAGTGAATAGTGCTAAAACCGGATAAATAAACGAGTGTTTTCTGTAAAAGACGAAAAACGCTCAAGCTGGTACACATATATGGGGCCAGTTTTAATAGGCAATCATCCCTCTCACACTCTTGAATAGTTAGCTAATTAATTAAGTCAAAAGAGCAAAAAGTAAAAAGAGTACAAGTACACCTTTTTCTCTTCTCTCTCCTCCATTTCTTTTTTTCCCTCTTCTCTTTCCTCCTTTTTCCCCTTACTTGCTGATTTCTCTCCTCTCCCTCTGGTTGCTTCCAATTTTGAAGCTCCTCACCAAGCTTCCATGGCTACTTCACTTCTCCTTCACGCTCTAGCTTCATTAAAGCTCCAATCACAAAAATAATCACATATTCTTCATCTCCTCATCATTCTCTATCATTCACTCTTTCCAAAATCCAAAAATGAAGAACTTCATATCCATGGGTTTTGGCCATTTGAGGAGAAAAGCACACCATCTTGAAGCTTGGAGGCTTCTCTTTCCATTAAGGTAAAAAGTTTACAAGAAACCTCATATTTTTCCCATCTTGTAGTGCTGGCCGATTTTTGCCCATTCTCATGCCTTGTATTCTTCTTGTTTTGGAGCCTTGTTTCAACCCTCCAATGGTGGAGTAATCCCCTTCTTGACTCAAGGGGTGAAACCCCTCTTAAAAGCTCCAAAGGTAAACCCTAACTCATGATATTCTGAGTCTTCCATTGAATTAGTGTATTCCATGGTTTGGGATTTTAATTATGTTAAATTTGGTTTTTCTTGAATGTTGGGATGGAGTTTGGAAACTCCATTCCCACTTGACTGAAATTGAGGAAGAGGAGAGGAGAAGACTAGAAATAGGAGCTCATGAGAAGTTAAGGTAAGAAACTACCTTAATGACTATACTTGTTGTTTATAGAATTTCGGATGGGATAATAATTGAATTACCAAAATATTGCTAGGAAATTGTTTGGTTGGGATTAGGAAGAATTTGTGAAGTTAATTGTGAATTGAGGGCCTTGGAGCCAAATGATTTGAGGCTTGTGTTTATATTGTTGTTGGATGAGTTGGGTGTGGTAAATGTGTGCTGGTAGGACCCTTATAAGGGTGTGGTTAGTTTAGGGTTGATTTAAGTGGAAATTGATGAGAATTGATGGTTTGGGAAATGTTAGATTTATGGGGAAGTTATGACAAAATTTCGGTAGAAAATAAGTGCTTTTAGGTGGCTTGGTAAGTGGGAGAACCTAAGTGTTCATTTGGGTTGAGTAGAGTTGATTTATAACCTTGAAATAGTGAATGGAGAATAGGAATGAGAGAGATCAAAATCTGTAGCAAATAGCATGTGAGAAACTTGGGATTTATAGAAAAAGAGTTAGTGTTTATAACTTGTGAAACAAGGAGTGAATGTGGGTTTTAGAAGTGCATTTGTCTAGGAATGAATTGGAATGGTCAATAAGAGATTTGGTAAGGTTGGAAGGAGGTAGAAAGTAGCAAAAAGAAGTTAGAAAAGCATAAAAGTGCAAAATGCAAAATGTGAGAATTTGATATTGTGAATTTGAACAAGAATTGGGTAGTGAATGTGGCCAAGGATATTTGAGGTGGTTTAAGGAGTGTTTAAGTGTGTTCAAACAAGTAGGAAACTTGTGGAAAGTTCATGGAATGATTAGGGGTGGATTAACGGTTGATTTGGGGGTGAAAAATCACCTTAATAGCAGGTTTTAGCAGGGTCCAAGACTTAGAATAGGAACCAAGTCCCGGACCACATCAAAAAATAGGCCGAAAGTGAAAACAGGGGGTGGTTCGGGACTGTAGTCCTAGACCAGGTAAGAAATTGAGCTGAGAGTACGTTAATGCATTGGTCCGGGACTAGGGACCCGGACCATGTCCTGGACCATGCCTGAAATTCAACCGTATGTGTTTTAAAGGGGCTAAAAGGTGGGGGATTGATTGGTATTGATTTTAGATGATGTTTAGGAGTTGTTTGGTGACCTTTAAATGTCCTAATAAATATAAACAAGTGTTGGAAGTGAGTGAGAAAGTTGTGAGTTTAAGAACACTTAAGTAAACCGAGATAACGGGATAACGGGGTAAGTACGGGAGTAGTAATTATGTACGTGTCATAACGCCTTAATACTAATAGAACCATTTGACATGTAATCAGTGTTTCAAGAGTAAGACTTGAGGGACAAGTGTGAACCGAGGAACGTGAGAACACCCGGTAAAGTTAACCCCGGTGAAAGGTATGATTTTCTCATGCTCTGTATCCTAACTTGGTTACCCTGATTTGTGTGCTTGTTTGATTGTGTGATCACCATAACAAGATAAAAGCACGAATCGGATTGTTTGCACCTTGTAGTTCCTGTATTGTATTGTTTGTTATTGAATTGCACCTTGAAACTAAAGTTTGTATAATTCATGAAATGTATGATTGTGGATGAATTGCTTGAGTGTGAATGAGCATGGTAGTGTGACTCATAGTTGAGTCTTGTTTGAGTAGTGACTCGTAGGAAGATTCAAGTGCGAGATAGTAAAATGTGGAAACACACCAAAACTATCGAACCAAGAAACGATAACGTAAATCTATAACTCACTAGAACGTGAGAGAATTGTACGGGAATTAGTAAACTCCTTAAAACAGTTAGAGAACTGAATTGACTTAATCCACAAAACAAATAAAGGTGAAAGTATTAAGTAACCTCTATTGGAGGATTTATGAGAGTTCAAACTTGAACCTTGAGAGAAACGAAGTATGGTAAGGGACCACCAAACCCCTTAGAAATATAGTCGAACCCCAATGAGAGGAACCGACTAAAATGAACAATGTCCCGAACATGAAAGTATTTGATAAGTTGGGTAAAACCCTAAATCTTAGAATACTAGACATTGAGGAATTCCCTAAGCCAATAGATGTTATCAAGGGAGATAGCTCTAGGCTAATCCATGAGATTGTGAAATGACTCCGAGAGAGGAGTTTTGGGAAATTGAGTAGTCTGGTAAAGAAATGGACATTTGTGAACTTGAGGAGTTAAATGCATAGCTTCTTTTGTATTTATAAGCCCGGTAGTGGGCCTTGTGTATGACCCTGCCCGGAGGTCGTGGCTAAGACTTAAAAGATGCCTTTGAGTATTGAGTATTGATTTGAGAACTTGAGTAATTGAGTATTGAGTATGTGAGTATTGAGAATTGAGTTGTGACTTGAGAGACTTGAGAATTTGAGTTTGAGTGGAGAATTGAGTTGAGTATTGTAGAACTTGTTGAGATTGTGAGTAAGAGTACCCAAGAGAGTGGGTAAGACAATGAGCAAATGAGTAAGGCATAGAGAGGTAGAAACCCTCAAGCCCAAGTAAAGAACATTTAAACTAACCTCTTGATGTGTGGGTTAGTATTTGTATTCTTCATTGAACCTTGATTGAGTTAATATACATATATAATGCATTATTGTCTTGCATGCTGTTTGAATTAAAATGAATCGCATGCTCTCCACCAAATAGTCGGCGTACCCTCGCTAGTACGCGGGTATGCGAATTTCATATGCAACAATTTTGCTGAGCCCCTAGGGGCATCGTTTTTATTTTTCAGGTACAACGAAGCCGTCAACCGTTCGAGAGTAGGACGGGGTTGTTATTGATATGGGTAGTTGTTTAAGGAATTGTATTTGTGCATTGTGGGATTGTAAGACCGTTATGTTAATGATGAGTTGGGATTTGTAGTAGACTCGGTATAGCAATGAGTGGATATTGTAATTGTGTGATATGGATTTGAGGTTTGTAATTGAATTGAGATTTGATTAAGGAATTGGGATGTATTGTTGATTAGTATACTCGGTATAACACCCATCAGACCGATATTGTATTTGATTGTTGTAATTGAGTTTGGATTGGCCTTGTTAGTCACGTGGGTGACTAACGGCATTGTTTCACCTCCGGTTGTATTGGAATTTCCGCTGCTTATGTATTGGTAATGGAGACGGGTTAGGAGATAATGGTTTGTTTACCGGTAGGGATGTTACAGTTCCAATTGAAGAATTTGTGGCAATCCTTATTTGCCTTCAAATCATTGATAATGAGCTTCACTTGTGCATCTTCATCATAATCAGCATTAATATTTTGAAGGAGATCACTTTCTAGGACAGAAAGAGACATGCTTAGAATTTCATAACCTTCCATTCTTGACAAGGCATATGCTGTCAAATTTTCCTTGCTGGCCCTGTCCTGAATTTCGTAGTCATATTCCAAGAGCTTTGAAAGCCACTGTTGTTGAATAGGGGTATTTAGACATTGTTCCAATAGATACTTAAGACTTCGCTGATCCCTACGAACGATAAAGTGGTTGTGAAGTAGGTAGTGGTTCCATTTTTGCACAGCAAAAACGACTGCTAACAACTCCTTTTCATAAATCGATAAATGCGATTGTTTACCTTGCAAATGTCGACTAATGTAATCCAAAGGGTGCCCATCCCGCATTAACTCCGCTCCTATCCCAAAGCCACTTGCGTCAATCTCAACCACAAATGTTTTGTCAAATTGGGGTAAAGGCAAAACAGACGCTTCACACAAAGCTTTATTCAGTTGGGTGTAAGGCAATGTAGCTTCTCCCAACCAATTGAAGGAATTTTTCTTTGTAAGCACAATTAGGGGCGTGCAATTGTTCCGAAGCTGCTTACAAAGGGACGATAAAACCCTGTCAATCTCAAAAATCCTCTTAATTGCTTCAAATTCTTTGGAATCGGCCACTCTTCTACAACCCTAAATTTTCTTGAATTTGTAGAAATACTGTGTGCTGAAATATAATGACCCAAATACTCCACACTAGCTGTAGCAAAAGAACACTTACTTCTCTTGGCAAACAATTTATTTTGTAGCATAATCTTGAAAACTTAAGGCAAATGACCAACATGGTCTTCCAGAGTTGTGCTATATATTAGGATATCATCAAAGGAAATGAGGACGAATTTATGAAGATATCACTGAAGACTACATTCATCAATCCTTGAAAAGTTGCAAGCGTGTTAATCAGCCCGAATGGCATGACTAAGTATTCAAAATGACCAGAGTGAGTTTTGAAGGTTGTTTTGTGGATATCATTAGTGTTCATTCACACCTGATGATAACCTGCTCGTAAGTCAATCTTAGAATAAATCTTATAGCCTCCTAACTCGTCCATCAAATCACCAATCAGTGGAATTGGAAAATGATCCTTCACGGTGACATTGTTTAATTTATGTAATCCACACATAGTCGCGAGGATCTCTCTTATCAATTTCATTTTCTGGTGAACTGAATATCTGTAAGGGTGAAGGTTCACTTGACTTGCACCAGCTAGTGGTGGAATTTTATGGTCATGGCATTCACGAAAGGGTAGTAATTGTGTTGGCTCAATCAATATATCACTGAATTCTATTAGTAACTTCTCAATGGTTGGGTAGATAGCAGGTAGGCTCTGTTGAACTATGTCTGAAGAAGATTGACTGTTGTAATCTAGGTTTATATGCTTAACACTAATCATGGACAAATGAGCTTCTTCCTCAGACCAATTGTCCAACTTTTTGGTCTTGACTTCTCTCACATAACCGTTCTTAGTTACTTTAAGAACCATTTTTCTATTTGCAATTCTAAATTTCATGACGAGATTCTTGAAATCTCATTCAGTTGCTCCCAAGGTCACTAGCCACTGAATTCCAAGAACCATATCACAGCATCTTAATCGAATAACCATAAAATCAGCTTGGAATTCGACTCCTTGAAAACTCAAGTGGAACTGATCCACCTTACCACCCACTTGTAACGTACTCCCATCTGCTACAGAGACTGTAGTGTTTCTAATTGACTGAATTTTATATCCCAATTGTTCTGCTATAGATTTATCCAAAAAATTGTGAGTGTTGCCATAATCAGTCAGGATGAACAAGGGACGCTTGGAATGTATTCCTTTCACATTCATAGTCCTATAACTAGAGGTACCTGCTAGAGCACTTACAGAGATTTACGGTTCCTCCTCTAGGGTGTATTTTTTGTCCCAATAATAGCACAATCCTTGTGCACGCCTTTCATTCATCTGTTCAGATGTCAGGAACTTCCTTGGAGTTATTGATTCTTTGCTCTTATTCCACTGTTCCCGCTTCGTTTTTATATCCTTACAGATTGGAAGTAAGCCCTTTGCTTGGGAAGTTGACCCTTGCACTTCAAAGATTGCCAGTTGCTGAAGCTTGGTTTCCTTGGGTGTGCTTTCTCATATAAGCGCTCAAGTAGTAAGCATTGACAAATGGATTGAGGTTGGAACATTTGCACATGCATCTGAGTACTGTTGCGTAGTCTTGCCAAATACACGCTCACTAGATAATCCTCCAGCAAGTTAATTCTTGTGCGAATGAAACTTGCTATGATATTTGGGAATTCCTTCAGTTTCTTGTAATGCTTTCGATTCCACCATCGGGTCATCCAAGATTTCCCCAAATTGCTCTTTAAGCAAGTCCTTGTATGTCGGGCAGTCACGCAAGACTGTCTGACCGTACTCTGATTGAGCTATTGACTGGTGCTAAGTAGCTGCCTGAGCGTCGAAATGATGTAACACTAGTCCTACTTTCAAATCATCGGGAGTGTGATCGATTGCAAAATATTGTTCGATCTTGCACAACCATTCCTTCACCTTCTCGCCGTTGGAATGAGGGAAATCGAGTTTCACGAGTATAGTGAATCCTGAGTATGAGTTCTTGCGAACAGATGTTTCGCCCGAAGATCGCCGAGGTTCACTCAAATTCCTCTTAGATACCGCCACGTAATAAAGATGCACAGCTTTAAACACATCAGCTATATTCTTGTCAATCTTGGTATTCTGCTCAATGAACATCACTTGGATTTGCGGTTGCAATGACACTTTCTAACTCCTTGATTGCTTCTCTGGTTAACTGAGAGTTTCTTGTCTCCGCCATTGAATTGACAGAACCACCTAGAAAATACCTTTGTTACAAATTGTAACTAATCAGCAAATAGAGCAGGCTAGAGATGTAGAGTTAATGTTCATCAAACAACAACCCTTACCAAATGTGTAGATTGCTAGGACAATCGCGCACAGGTAAATAAAGAGGAAGGAAGACACCCATGAAAAGGAATAAGATTGTATCATTATTGTTCTATTTGTCTTTACATCACATTCAACTACAAATAGCTTCTCTCAGTAACAGAATAACAACTTGAGTAACTAACAGAGTCTCATACATGTGAAACATGCTCAAATTAGTTACCAATGCAGTAATTAATTTCCTATAACATTTTTCCTATAACACTAAGTTAGACATACTTTGAGGTGTGAGCCTTAAACTTTCTTCCAAGTATGTAAATGTTTCAGATATGCAGAACATCACGACATGCACTCTCTTTTCATGTGTTGGGAAAGCAGCCTGAAAGGATAGTTTGGCTGCTTCAGAAACTTCAGGAATAGAATCAAACTGAGAAAACCACCATGGCCCCGTCAGTGACTTCAAATGTGGAGCCAGATCTCTTCTGACAAGAATAATAGATTGAACATGGTCTTATGAGTAGCTCGTCGCACTTCTCTATTGGGGAATAATACATATCCTTTCTTGTAAATGTATATTTACCGAATGTTTTTGATGTGGCAAAATTACCAGACCAACGCTTGTCTATATCATCTCAACAACCTCTACAATCAGCCTTTAGAAGATCTTAACAGAATATTTACTCAATAATTAGAAAGAGTAAAATCAGAGGCGCCAGCATTATACTAGGAAACAGTTTAGAGATATTTTAGGATCTTGTATTTTGTATTTATATTAGTTTAGATAAATATTTTTGTAGATATGTAGGAGGTTGTTATTTGCTTCCAAGTAGTATAAATGTATAGTAAAAACATCAGAAAATGTAGTGTTTCTACCATAAAAAATATAGTCTTTGAAATTGTTCAAAGTGTTGAACAGATCAGGTGAGGAGTTTTCAAGTTATCAATAATAAGATTGGTAACGAAGTTTTCTTCTAAAACACTTTCTGTCTCATTTTTCGTTTCTGCTCTCTGTCAGTCTCGTAACTTCTGATTTTATACATTACGAACTTACATTTCCAGATCGCTGCTTCATGGGTGTAAGATAAAGATTTCAAAGGTTGTTATCAGACTGCAGAGTAGACTTAAAGCCTACATAGCCACGAATTCCAGAAGAACGCCAGAGGGGAAATTGTGAGTGAAGCTATTTGTAGCTGTTTAACAGAACAGTAATATGCAAGTGGCTACAGAAATTGTGAGTGAAAGTATATGATTACAATAAAAGAAACTCTCGAAGGTGAAAATTTTGTACAACGGGGACATATAAATAAGCTACGGTGCCATTCTTCGGAATAACTATTTTGTTCGCTTGTGTTACCTAAGATAGCTTTCTGTCTTCAACAGAACAGTAATACATCGAGGTAAAGAAAAAGAAAAGGCAGGAGCCAAACAAAAGCAAAGAAGAAACTTGTTAACTCACAATCAGAAACTTGCAATCTCAGTCAGTACACAAGTGAATGTACTTTTTTACTTTTCGCTTCCATCATCCAGATCCGATCTTCCCAACGGTTCAATATACTAGCTTCCCGGTCTTGTCCCTTCTACGGCTAGTGATGTAGGGGGTGGAACCCAAGCTTACTTCCTCCTGCTTCACGCACGAAACAGGAGTCATGACAGAGAGATTGTTCTCGACTGAGGCAAACGGTAAGTGACGACTTGGTGAAAGGCTCGTTTCTTTGACGGGTCGCAGGCATGCTAAGTGTCCCCCCAATTGGTTATTGCAAGCTGCTAACTTTGTTACCGGGAGATTTGACTCCTCCTCCCTTGAAACTGGAGCTCCAGTTGGACCCTACGCAGAACAACAACATCAAATAATTATACTTTTCTGTTCTGCTACCACTCAAAGAGTAGTAATTGAAATAGAAGACAAATTTTAATACATTAAGCTTACCCCAAGAGCAAGAAAAGTGAAATCTTGTTGGTCCACTCCGAGATGAATTTCAATAAGTTTCCTCAGATCAGCCAGTCTCGCATCTTTTGCAAGATTGAGTTTCGTGATGAACTTCCCAGGGTCTTCTTTGGTGGCTTCCCATTTGACATAGACGTCCATCAGAGAATCATCATTTTTTCCTGGCTTCATGTTTTCCTTTGTCTCCCCCTCGCGAGTCTCTTTCAGGTCTGATATTGGGTTACTCGTAACAGAATACATGGCAGGTTTCGACACCTCTTTCTGGAATTTGGACGGTGTAGAGTCAAATACACCTTCACCATGATTCTCACCTGTGGCCAGTTGATGTTCATCCTTTTCAGGTTCTTGATTTTGCAACGCAGGGTTTGTCATGGGGGCTCGGGATAGCTCTCTATAGTTACCACAGAGGGTGAATATGTTCTGGATTCTCATCATCCTAGAAGCAGCAGTGTCTTTTGTAGACTCCTCTAAAGGCTGGGGAGTGATTGTAGTAGATGAATAAGAACCCATGCCAGAATGATGATGAGGGCTGGAATTGTTGCCCAAGTTAGTGGATCTGGGAACCTTTTTTTCATCAATTACCTCCTTCTCAACCGCTTCATCCTCTGAACTTTTACCCTGTTGTTCATCTTCATCTTCAATTTCCTCCTCCTCCTCATAGACAGTGCTCAAGCCCATTCTATCAGATATACTCGGTATGAGTTCACCACCTTGTTCTACAACAGACCCATCTGAAGCCAGATAATGACCAACAGAAGATCCACCCACAATTTTCACTTCTTTACCATAAGGTTCTTGATCTCCCATGTCCAAATCCATTGATTTAATCATGCACGGATCATCATCAGAGTATATCTCCTTCAGCCTTCTCGCAAGGCCAACATTTTCCAACTCAGGCCCGCCGCTTCCATCGCTGCTACTACTTCCATCCCGTGAACGTGATAGTTCCATCTCCATCTCCTCAAGTCTTCTCCTAAGCATCTCCATTTCTTGCTGTTGTTGCAGTATCTTCTCTTCCATCCTCCTCTTTTCTAATTCGACATACTCTTCCGCCATTCTCTGTGACTCCTTCACCTGCCTCTCTAGTTCTTGTCTCAACATCTGAGTTCTTTCGTTCACTTTCTCGTTGATCTCTTCCTCACTTGTCCCAGAAATCCCTTCCCTGCTACTTTGCTCAACTTTTTGTCTTAATTGTGCAATTTCCTCCTCTTTCTTCCTCAGCTGTTTCTGAGCTTCACTACACTCTTTCTCCCTCTGCTTATTCTCCAGTTGGAGTTTCATGATGAACTGATCCATAGCCGCGATGCGTGATCCCATGACTACACCGGATGATGAATCCTCACCCCCCTTGTTTGGTGTGCGAGGACCACGGACTATGCATTTTGCTTTTGCTCCATACTCAAGTGTAGAGATGGTTTTGTGCATCTCTTTTGGGTCTGGGCTTGCACAAAGAATCATCAGTATCTTTGACTTGTCATCTTCAAAAGAATCCTTCAAGAAAACAACAAGCCACGGCAAGATTCTCATAATTTTTTTCAAGTACCTAACTCAGAAGAAAAGAATAGTACAACAAATAGTGGATACATCACATTCTTTCAACACATCATGTATATTTGCTATAATCTTCTGTTACCTGCAAAAGCATTGTCAACTTGCTGTCTCTAAATGGCACGTGAGAATCACCATTAGCAATGGACTCCACTACTCTTTTCAAAGCTGCATTGCCTTGATTGATTCTGCCAGTCTGCAGTGTGGAGGAAAAACCACAAGCGTAATTAGACTTAAATCTAGATTGGCTAGCACATACGTGAAACAACTCTTAGAAGATGCAATAACCACAAGCGTCATTAGGCTTAAATCCAGAGTATTGTTACAAAACCTGCATTTTGGCTTCCAGTCCTATCTGACCAGCTTGCTCAATATTTTCCGAGCCTGCCATGTCTACAAGCATTAGCCTTCCCCCCACTGTTGGGACATCTAGTATTATCTGCCATTGTCAAGAATATCAAAAGTTTACTATGGCGGACCATACTTAACCAAGGTAAGACAGATCCTATCGCCCAATCAAATCATAAAAGCTATTCACATACCATGCAGTGGCTTCGAGAACTTCTATCATTACAGTTTGTGCTTTTTACAATTCTTCTTTTCTCCACCTTCTGAATCTCCCTTGATATCTTTCCAGCTTCATTCCCAGATATGAAGGTCGCATTCTTTGCTTTTCTCCCCATAACTTCAAGTTTCACCTGCAAAATCCCAGATTAAATGGAGTATTTTCATAGGCGAGTCTAAACATGGAGGGACTGCCAAGTGTACAAATTTGTTAGAATAAGATAAGCGCCTGCAGTTTAGGTGAATCATTCTGATACAAAATTTTAATGGGTCGCAGCAACATGTGGCAAAAATTAGTTTCTCCCAGACTGGAGACTTTATATTTCTGCAGCTTCCAAGTTTCATAATAGTATTTTAATGCAATGTACTCTATTTCGGTTGCTTAAAAGACATTGTTCCGTTAAACTGTATACATTACTCGAACACCTATTTGGTCATCGACAATACAGAAATCCTCTGAGCCCTGGGCAGTTACTGCAATCTCAAATCAGAGATTTAAATTTTCCTCAAAAGATAAATAAGACATTCATTTCAGTCACAAATCACATATAAGGCACTAACTAAACCAACCAACTATCAGAATCATATAAGGCATCTTTAAGCAGCTTAGCTAGATGAAGTGCAGCTCAATTTGCTATACTTTTTGAAGCACATATTTCGAAGAAAATAAAAAAAGAAAAAGAAAGGTTGGTGAAGCAGAGAGGGAATCGGACTTACCTTAGAGGCACTGCCCTTCGACCAAAGAGTAAATCCTGAGCCGCTCTTCTCACATGAAAGAAGATCATAAATCTCCTCATTGTAGATCTCCATAACCGTAACGTGAACAAACAGATCCAAACTCTTTTGCTCTTCAGTCCCCTCTGCTTCCACACCACCACTTTCCCCTAAAATATCTTTCAACGACTTATACACTATTCCAGGCTGCTTCGAGCATCCAAACATTGTATGGCTCTTACCAGATCCAGTTGGACCGTACATCATTATCGTACACTTAGCGCCCAATTTTACACCAAGAATCCTACTTTGGATGAATTTCTTGTAAAACCCTTCAAGATCTTCCTCCTCCGCAGAAGACACCCCATCAAGACTGAAGTCTCTGTAACAAACTTCCGTCCGAAGCCTAATGGTTTGCTGGTCGGGTATAATCTGAAAACTCGTCCCCGTGGGGTGTTTCTCGTTGTTGGAAGCTGGTAAATCTCTGATTCGCCCAATGACTTCGATTGGGTGATCAGGTGGTGGGTTATTATGGTTTTCTCTGGCAGCATCTAAATTGAGGTGGGGGGAAGCGTGGGTCAACCTGCTCGAGTTGAAGTGAATGATTCTATTCTTTGATGACGGGGTCTTGATCTGGGTGTATTGGGTATGCTTTGCTTTTGCTGGCGTCCGAACCATTTCGGAAGATTTTTCTTTGTAATCGAATATCAAGACTACACCTGATCTAACTGCGTATTCAGATACTGGAAGGTAAGAGGCAGGAGTGAGCAAAAGCAGAAACCGCAGTAATGGAGGCGGTGAGACGAGAAAGTGCAACGGCTAGGGAAAGTGAAGAGAAAGAGAAGAGGTGAAGCGGTGTTAACGTTAGGAAGGGAATTTCCGTGTTTCCAAAATTTGAAGTGAGAATCGTTGGAGTCTAACGGCTATATCTACTTTTGGATTTTGCCCGTATTTTTGTGGATCTAAGGCTATTTCTTTCGGCTATGGTTTTAGAGCTGTAATATCAACCCAACCGCCAATATGCACTTACTGAATCGGCTTTACGAAACTTTCTTGAAGCTTTTAATTCTGTAATGAATCTTATGGTAATATATTTTTAATGTGTAAATTGATTAAATTGGTTAACAATAGGTTATTGGGTTCATAAAATATTAAAACAAATATATATTTCATTTTTTAAAATTTATTCAGTATTATAAAAATAATATTGTATTCTAAATAAATAATTTATACATTAAGTTACTAAGTATCATTATTTTTACTATATATTTTTTATTTTCAATCAATTTACATTATTTCTTCATACCAAAATTTATCAATGAAATAAAAAAAATTATTTACTTTCTTTTGATAGAAAATTTTAGAAATTTTTCATTTTTTTAATTTTTAGAAAATTTTAGAAAATTTTCTAATTTTTTTTATGTTTTTATAATTTTTTTATATTTTTATAATTTTTATAATTTTTATCGTATTTTAGATATTTGTGTGAATTTTTGTAAATTTTTAAGATTTAGGGGTATATTGTGAACTTTTAAAAAATATTTTTGTTAGCTAGTTGGGCTATTTTTGTCTTTTTTTTATCTATAATGACATTTTATGGAGTTTTACGAAAATATAATGTCATTTTGTGATTTTCTTTTTTACTGACATTTCCTGAATTACCCAAAAATATAGTGGCATTTCGTAAAATTTCCCAATAACTACAAATTATATAAAAACCCACAAAAACTAATTAGCATCATATAAATATGACAAATGACTAAATAAAAAACATATAATTTTTAAAAAATACACATAAATTATTAAAATGTCTTAAAATTTAGAAACTATTACAACATATGACATAATATAAAATAAAAAAATTTATAACAAGTACATTAAATATAATAAAACTTTAAACAATTTTCTAATAATATAGAAATAATATGAAGAATATCCAAAGTAATAATCTCATATAGTTCATAGAAAAATCATTTTGAAATTGTAAATAAAGTAAAAAAAACCATAAAACATGACATTTTTTTATGATTATTGATATTTTACAATATATTTGTTAAAAGTTTTTTATAATTTTATAAAATTAGTTATAAACTTAATATATTTAATTTAATTGTTTTAATTTTTGTACAAGTCACCGCTACAATAGTTTTAAAATTTTGTATCATTTATGTGTATTCTTTAAAATTAACTGATTTTTTTATTATTTACTCATGCCGAAATATTTTTAAAATTTTAGGATTTCAATTATTTTTTGTATTTTTATGTTTTTATAATTTCAATTGATTTTTAAAATTTCAATTTTGTATGATTTTAAATTATTCTTATTTATTTTTCATGATATATATATACTCCCTCCGTTCTGAATTGACCGTCCTGTTTACTATTTGAATATGTCGTTTGACTTCAATTTTTAACATATAAGATAAATTAATTTTGAAAATCTAAGTTTTTATATGATTCCTTACATGATAAACTATATGTTATAAAATTTAGTTTTATAAAATTATTTTATCTTATATGCTTAATATTGAAATGGAAAAACGTGTCATAAAGTAAACAGGACAGTCAATTCAGAACGGAGGGAGTATATTTTAAAAAAAAATGTAGACCTTATAACTTTGAAGTTGTTGCAAGAGTATATACATTACGAGCGGTAAAATTTGAATATGAAAAATGTAACATGTCATATTTTAAATGTTGGGGTATTCGTATTAAAATAAAACTTCGAAGAATTGTTTAAGTTGTAAACTTTAGAAAGATTTCCTAAATTTCGCTCAAAACTTCTACAGTATTTGGTTATGTAGTTCTTAGTCTCTTTTTAAGTTAGAAAGGTAAGAATTAATTTTATTAAAATATTTTATTTTTATATTTTATGTGATAATATAATTACAAATTATATAAACTAAAGAATACTCCATATTTTATAGTAAAATGACTTATTATTTGAATTGAGATTAAAAGAGCTTGTTCAACACTGATGTTTAGGATAGCTTGTTTATAGTATCGTAATTACTAATTTGGTATCATTTGCTAGTACCTCGTTTTTCAAGGTGTCCTTGACACCTTTTACAATTTTTTTTAACTTTCCTGATTCGTATTATTTTTTAAATAAATCAAACTCTATGAATTTAGCACTACGCATCAACAATATATTACTAATGTCATTTCATTTTCAGAGTAAAATCAAAGCATCTATATCACTTATAGCAACACTACAACTGGTTGCGTTCGGCAGTACTATATGTTGCACAAATTGGTAGTATAAATACAGCACATGTTGTTTTGGACTTCTTTATTTATATTTGTTGTTCGTCTGTTCGGTATGTTTGAGAGTCAGTATATGTTGCTTTCTCTTTCGCATAGCACCCCTTCACTTCATTTCACTTCCACCTACTTATCTTATAACATTAGTTACAAGTTACACAATACTTCAAAATAATAAAACAGAAATTAACAAAATAAAAAATTCAATGATAATCTCTTTAATGAAAAACTTAAAAGGTATATAAAAATATTAATCTATATTAATTTATCATTATACAAAGTTTTTAAAAAATAATATGTTATTAAAAGTTAAAATTTAATTAAATAAATTCACACGGCATCCATTAAATTTGAAATTCTAGTTCTCATTTCATTACACTTGTATATTTGTAAGAACTAAATTATAGAACATCGCAATATATTATTAAAAGTTTCTATTTGTACTCAAATAATAAAAATTGAAATTTTATTGGTTATATTAAAAATTTTATTTTCTTTGCTTTCTCATATATTCTTTGTGAATTTTTCCATTTATTTTTACTAATAAAATAAAGTTACGTAGTGTAAATATAATATTGTAATTGTAATACAAAAACAGTAAATACACTGAATATAATTAACTTAACTAACTTATATTATATATATGTCACACTGTCAAACAATAATTTTCAAAATAATTATAAATATGAAAACGTAAAACTACTAACAAATATGCCAGCACTAAACCTACTACCAAATATGCTACAAATATATGGTGCCAAAAATGTCACACCGAACAAAACCAATTATCTTTATAAATAACTCACTCACTCGAAACTTAAATAACTATTCCCTCCATCCTAGTGTCAGTGTCCACTTTCAATTTTTTATTTATCCCAAAATGATGTCTATTTAAGTGTATAATATTTCTACCGTCACTCTACTTTTTCACATTTCCTTAATCTGCTTGCAAAACTCTTGGGACAAAGGGAGTAATTTTTATCCAAAGAATCTATTCGAACAGTTACTTGATGGAGCGGTGAGTGGTCACCCATGTGTTCACTATGTTGGACCGCAAAATCGACTGTACAGGCAGCCCGTGCACAATATTGTGCGACCCGTGTGATATGGCAGTCCTAGTCAGCAGCTGACTGGGATTATTTTGCTGATTGGGCTACCTTTTTACTATATTAACTTTAAATGGTTGTAACTTTTAATGTATAAGTCCAAAATGAAAAAAAATTATATCACCGTTCATCTAAATTCAAGCTCTTCAAAACAAGACCAGACATGGATATGTTTTGACAACTTTGAAAAAAAACCTATTTTTACATGTGTATGATGATATACTAAAATCATATATGATTCATTAGTTTTAATATATGATTCATTAAAATTAATATTATGATTCATTAACTAATAAGTGGTGAATTAGATTACAAATTTGAACCCGATAAAAATCATTATTGTTGTACGGTGTATTTTAAACCTTATACGATGAATCATGTTTTTTTTTCTTACGTACCAAATATTGTTTTGTGTTGTATTATTATTTAAAAAATTTCTTTTTATATGTGACTGATGATTCACTAAAATGATGTTATGATTCATTAAATTTGATATTATGATTAATTGAAATTGATATTACGATTCATTAATTAATAAGTGGTGAATTAGATAACAAACTCCGGAATCGATAAAAAATCATTATTGCTTTTAGTGTATTATTATTGTATTATAATATATTTTAAAATTTATATGGTGAATGATATATTTTCTTACGTACCAAATATTATTTTGTGTAGTATATTGTTTAAAAGTTTTCTTTTTATATGTGACTGATGATGATTCATCAAAATGATGTTATGATTCATTAAATTTGATATTATGATTCACTGAAATTGGTATTATGATTCATTAACTAATAAGTGGTGATTAGATAACAAATTTCGGAACAAATACTGAATCATTATTGTTTTGTGGTATATTATTAATGTTATATGGTGTATTTTAAACTGTATGTGGTGAATCATAAGTTTCGTTGATATAAGTTGATATGTACATATAACTAACATAATTTTTTAAACTTGTCAAAACATATCCATGACTGATCTTGTTTTAAAGTGCTTGAATTTAGATGAACAATGGTGCAAATTTTTTTTATTTTGGACTTATATTTTAAAAGTTATGACTATTTAAAGTTAATACAAATATTACCACCATTTACTATGCCACATAAGCAGTCCAATCAGCAAGCTGACTGGACTGCCACATAACAGCCGCATCATACTCTGTGGAGCGTCCTGATGTTGGACTGGGACATGCCAGTGAGTGAGAAAATTATATTAAACTTTAAATGACTATTATTTTTGAGATATAAGATTAAAATATAAAACGAGTACACCTTTATTCATGTAAATTTAAGCTATTTAAAACAATTCATGTTTTGTAAGTTGAAAATTTATATATTTGCACATAACAACTTATGATTTATCATATAAACTTTAAAATACTTCATACAATAATAATAACACCATAAAACATCCATAACAGGTTCTGAAATTGATACGTTAAGAAAATATATAGTTCTATAAAGTTTAAAATACACCACATAATAATAATAACTACATAACAATAATGATCTATTATTAATTCTTAAGTTTGTACATTTTTCTGATTCAGCACTTGTTAATTAATGAATCATAGTACCACTTTTATGGATCATATCATCATTTTAATATAATATTGTAAACATATAAATATAAAAAATAATATTATATTTGGTTCAACATAATCATCACTAGTTTAATTTGTCTGAAGAAGTTAAATTTAGATGAACAAAGATACAAATATTTTCATTTTGCACTTATATTTTACAAATTATAACAATATAACATTAATACTACAACAATCACATAAAGATCTGATCGTCAGGCCACATGGATGCGACCTGCAATACTTTCATCATACTTTTTTCGACGTTCATACCTTCATCATACTTGGGAAAGGTAAATTCTTACCTCTACAGGTGACTGTAGTCATCTCGGTCTTGGCTACATATGGGAGGGAGTACACGTGTCGTAATACGGATTTTTTTTTTCTTTTCTTTTTTATTTTTTGCTTTTCACGTGTGTGTGCAATGCTGATTTGTTTTTGTTTCTTTTTTTCAAAGATTTTTATTCTTTTTCTTTCTTTTATCACAAAACTTTAAATTATTGTAACTTTTAATATATAAATCCAAAATAAAAAAAAATTATAACATTATTCACCTAAATTCAATCTCTTCAAACCAAGATCAGTCATGGATTATTTTGACAACTTTTTAAAAATTATTTTTACATGTATATGAGGATACACTAAAATGATAATATGATTAATTAATTTTGTATTATGATTCATTAAAATTTAGATTATGATTCATTAAGTAATAAGTGGTGAATTCGACGTTATTAATTTTCTCAGGGTGGTTTTTGGGGTGTTTTAGGGGGTAGGGTAATTTATTTGGAATTCATTCTATACTTTACATTGTAGCAACTAATTCGACAGGTTTTTAGGGTTTGTGGTAGCGGGTTTAGGGTAGACCCTAAACCTGCCATTACAAACCCTAAAAATGTTTTTGACGTTTTTTAACTTTCTAGGGTGGGTTTTAGGGTGTGTGAGGTTAGGGTAATCTATTTGGAAGTCGTTTATACTTTAATGTGATGATGTACATATTTTAATGTGAGAATATACATGTTTTAATATTAAGATGTACATGTTAAAAAGTGATAATGTACATGTTCAATTATTAGAATGTATATATTTTAATGAACATTTGTACATGTTTGTATGACCATCTGTACAAGTTTTCTCCCTTATATGTACAGGTTTTAATCTAAGGATGTACATATTTAATGATTCATACAGGTTTATATGATATGTATGTTTTTAATGCGAGGATGTACATGTTTTTATGTGAGGATATACATGTTTTAATGAACATTTGTACAAATTTATATAACCATCTGTATAAGTTTTTTTTTTACATTCTATGCACTATAACCCTTAACGGTATCCATTTTACATTTTTGTGAAAAAAATAAATTAAATTAAATTTTTTTTACTCGCCAGATCAACATATGTAACCAGGATGACTACATTTGGATGTAAGTCAGACCTACCGGTTGGGAAAACACCATACTTGTATTCTCCACAATAGTAACAAGCAATATTCGATGACAAGGCGCAATAAGCCAAAAAGTTGACAGCCCAGTTGGTTGGACAGAGGTTCTTAAACAGTAAACAGATTGAGGCAAGTCCTAACCCCCAGAGAAAGGAAAATTAAAAGGTGCAGTTTCCTTCCGGAAGTAAAGGGTGCACTCCCCAGGAGAGGATAAAATATAAAACAATTATAAGTTGATATAGATAACAAAAAACCGGTATAGCCTTTACTTAAAAGAGGATATATACAGTCAATTTCAACATAACTCATTGTAGCATAAAGTACATGGTTATTTTATTTTAGACATTTGAAGAATCCTTTAATTACTTCCACTCGCAATAATGTTAGCAAATCACAAAAACTCTAAGCTCTTCCCTATCTCCTCTAGTAATTCTGGTATCAGAATCCATGTATGTTACTTCAAATTCGCCGCTCCCAGTATTGGAAGGAGGCCGAAACTGATCTGGAATCCGCGGGATATCGAGTTGAGGTAGCTGTGACAAGTTCCCTTTAGCCTTTACAGTTGTCTTCTCAAAGTTAATTTTGACTTTGGACATACCTGTTCATGATAAACAACACAATTATTTCATCCGTCTCGTTTCATGGCAACAAAATTGGATAATGTATCTTTTGTCAAGTAAAATCATAGAACCTATGAGCTCGAACTTGTGTGCTAGTGTAGCAGTCACTTCAATTGGTGGTAATGGCCATGGAGCTCCAAGTTCAAGGTCCACAATGTTGTCAAAGTCATTGTTCACTACATCAATTCTTTGAAATACCTAATGAGGACTCAGTGAGCATGTTTATAAGAGGACTCAGTGAGAATGTTTCTAATAATATGTTTGAGGTTCTGGCATGGTAACTATTTTATCAGAAAAAATCACAAACCTGACCAAGAGTGATAGGGAGGAGCCTTCCTGTAGGCGGTCCTGGGCGGCTTCCACCTAATGTACGTGAGGAGAAAGCACTACTGTAAATCAGTTTCCATTTCCCTTGAAGTTTATCCATGTCAGCTGAGAGGTCAACTGGTCCGCCAGCAGCTTCAAGTTCCTTTGCTGCATCATCTGCTCGCCTTAGATCATCCTCATCTGCCGCAAGACCTCTGTTTAACCCGGAAATGGTACTCTATGATAACCAAAAAAAATTAAATCAAACCAGAGTTAATGACCAGGCCCATTCTTTTCCCTTCGCTTGTAGTTGTAGATCTTACGCCCAGAAGATAGACAGTTATAACAGTCGCAGAAGAAAGTGCATCTCATCATATTAATGCATAGTTTTTTTATATAATTAATGCATAGTACATGCAAGTGAAGAAGTTCATCACTTCAGAACCCAAGACAAAAAGAAAAAGGCAGAAGTCCCGCAAAGAAATTATTATATTTTCATATTATTAATGCATAGTATATGTCAATGCAGTCAAGAAATTCAACCATTCCAGAGTGAAAGACGATAGAAATATATCTCAATGTATTCATACTGTTGTGTATTGATCGAACGTAGTATCGTTTATGTGTATTACAAACCTAGAGAGACTACGTATTTATAGCACAGTATAAGGACTGGCCAATGTAACTAATGGACTGTAATATTATTTGGGCCTCTATTTGCCAATATAGTGGGCCGACAGTATTACTCGCTTTTATCCTCCCGCGGACCAAACTCCAGTTGAAGTGGAAGTTTGGAACAGAACTTGAGAAACGGAGAGGGAGAGAGGGCCTTGGTCAACCCATAGGCAATTTGCTCGTCGGCGGGAACGTGCAGCACAGTTAGGGTTCCGTTGAGCACTCTTTCACGAACGAAGAAGAAGTCGACGGCGACATGTTTCATGCGACTGTGAAGCATCGGGTTCCGGCAAAGGTACGTCGCACTTATATTATTGCAAAACAAGGTTGGTGCTTTACGAATCTTTAACCCTAATTCCCCCAAAGCTGGAGAATCCAATATTTTCCGCCGTAGCCGTGGCGACAGCTTAAACTCCGCTTCGGTAGACGAGCGAGCCTGAGTGTTTTGTTTTCTTGAACTCCAGGACAGAAGGTGATTGCCGAGTAGATGCAAAACCCTCCCGTGGAGCGCCTGTCCAAATGAGCACCCGCCCAATCAGCGTCAGAAAAGACCTCCAGAGGTCCAATGGGGGATGCGGAAAAGAAGAGTCCCAAATGGCGAGAGCCTTTGAGGTAACGTAACAGTCTTTTCACTGCCGTCCAATGCGTTTCCCTTGGAGCATGCTGACATAGCTTGCTTATAGTGAACTGTATATCTGGTCTAGTGATAGCAAGGTACTGTAAAGATCCTACTATACTGCGATAGTAAGTGGGATCAGGAAACAGAGGAGAAGTAGTATCATCAAGGGTTTGATTTGGGTTGAGAGGGGTAGCAATAGGTTTGGAAGTATCCAGTTGAGTGCGAGTGAGAAGTTCACCAATATACTTATCTTGCTTCAGAAGTAGGCCTTTAGAGTCTCGAGTAGCAGATACCCCTAGGAAATATATAAATTCCCCAAGTCCTTGACAGGGAAAGCTTGGGATAATCTGTGAATCAATTTCTGTAGGAGATTGATAGTGCTGCCTGTAAGTAAAATCGTCGACATACACAAGAGCAAACACAACCTCTGTTTGGTTCCTGAATATGAAGAGAGAGGAGTCCTTAGCAGAGACAGTAAATCCTAGGTCAAGAAGCATAGAGCTAAGTGTAGTACCACGCCCTAGGAGACAGTTTAAGACCGTAGAGGGCTTTCCTCAATCTGCACACATGAGTAGGTTTAGCCTTATCCACAAAACCAGGGGGTTGCTTGACAAAAACTTCCTCTTCCAAGACACCATTTAGAATGCATTCTGTATGTCTAGTTGCCTGATGGGCCAATTTAAGGACACGGCAATAGGCAAAACAATCCTAATGGTAGTGATTTTAACCACTGGGCTGTAGGTTTCTGTAAAATCAATACCAGCAGCCTGGTTATAGCCTGGGCAACCAGCCTGGCCTTTCTCCTCTCAATCTGTCCTGTTGATGTCTTTTAGTCTTCAAAATCCATTTTACCCCAAGCACATTAGAGCCAGGTACATAAGGAACAGAGATCCCATGTATGAGTTCTTAAAAGAGCATCATACTCTCGCTGTATAGCCTCCTTCCAAACAGGAAATTTGAGAGCCTGGGTAAATGATGGCTCCTCAGGTAGTAGTGACATCAATAGAAGGTTAGAACCCCAGGGAATAGTACCATCAGTACGAATTAATGGTTTGTGAACATTGGCCTTAGCCCTAGTAATCATATGGTGAGTGGGCTGAGGTGGAGAACCTGTGGCACTGTGTGGTGGTGAGTCATTTTGTGGAGGTGAATCATGTTGTGGAGGTGATGGACTGGGGCTTATGTTGTTTGGTGGAGAGGAAGGAGTAGTAGGGAGGGACTAGAGCATGGGTGTGGTTGTGGAGGTGAGGGTGTTGGTTGAGGCAGTAGAACAGGAATAATAGCAGATTGTTGTTGTGGTGATTTAGGAGAGGGGTGGGACATGGGAAAGTGGTCTTCATTAAACAAAACATCCCTGCTTATATAGTTCCTTCCAGTAGTAGGACAGTAACATATATAGCCAGCATGATGAGGTGAGTACCCCAAGAACACACATTCTTTGCTACGGAAACTGAGCTTAGTGGGTTGTGAGGTCTTAAGTTGGGCCAAGAAGAACAGCCAAACACCCTAAGAATAGAGTAATCTGGTTTCTTTCCAAATAAGACCTCATAAGGAGTTTTGTAGGTTAGAACCTTGGTTGGAGTTTCTGTTGGAGAGAAAGGCTGCTGCCTTAAAAGCATAAGACCAGAACTTGAAGTCCAAGTGCGAACTGAGCCAAAAGACACAATCCCTAAAAATCTGTTTCGTATCTCCACAGTCCCATTCTGTTGATGTGAATAGGGACAGGTCAATCTGTGGAAAATACCATAAGTAGAGATCAAGGGTTTCAAACCCTGAAATTCCCCTCCTCCATCTGTCTGAATTGATTTGACAGTGCTCCCAAAATAATTTGAAACAAGTCTAAGAAAAGCCTCAAATATAAGGTAGACATCAGACTTCCTTGCCATGGGAAATAGCCAAACAAACTTTGAATGATCATCCACAATTAACAGAAAAAATTTATATCCATCAACAGAGGGTACATAAGCTGCTCCCCAAATCTAAGAACAGCAGATCAAAATCTTAGATGAAGTAGAATGACTGAGAGAGTGAGGAAAGGCATGATGTTTGCCTAAACAACAAGCAGTACAAAATTCCTTATCCTTAGTAACAGGACAGGAAGATTATTACAATTGATAACTCTATTAGTAATATCATAAGAGGGATGACCAAGACGTCTATGCCAAGTGGAAGAGCTGACTTTCTTTGGCAGGAGCTTAGTGTAGTGAACCATGGGAGCTGAGGATGGTGGGAAAACACATACCTCCCTCCTTAACTGTACCTCGAAGCAGAATCTCCTTTGTCTGAGTATCCTTTAAAAGAAAACAATCGGAGTAGAACTCAAATAAACATCATTGTCTGTACAAAACTGTCTGACAGAAAGTAAATGTCTATTGAGAGAGGGGGTATGATAAATCTGCTTCAACTTAAAAACATCAGAAGTATGAGGAATAGAACCTGAACCCTGATGAGAGATTCCCAAAGCAGATCCATCTCCAAGTGTGACAGTCTCTGGGCCTGAATAGTTTGAGGCTGAGAGATTCAATCTGTTGAAATCACTGGAAGTGATGGGTGGCTGCAGTGTCAGGCAACCACTCAGATCCATAAAACTTCCCAGTGGCATTAGCAGAGAAACTTTGAGGAGGAGAGACCTGATAGGTCTGATTAAACCTGTGGTAGCAAACAGCTGCCACATGGCCCCTTTTTTGACAAATCTGGCAAGTAGGCCTTGTGTCCTGTTGACCAGAAAAGTAGGTGTTTCCTCTGCCATTTCCTCTTCCTGAATTTCCTCCTCCTCTTCCTTTAGGAGTTGTAGAGTAGTTCTGATTTCCTCTGGAATCAGATGTAGTATTTGACTTTCCTTTCCCATAAGACTGTTTGTTTTTGTTACTTTCCTGAAGTGAAATTAGCCTCTGTGGCATTAACACAAACAGTTTCGGTGACCTGTCTATTATTCTGTTTGATAATATCCTCATAAGAAAGGAGGAAATTATATAACTGCTGTGGAGTGCAGAACTCTGAACGTGTAAGAATATTAGCAACAACAGCATCATAGTCTCTAGGTAATCCACGTAGCACATAAGATTGAAATTCCCTATTGGATACCTTGTGACCAGTAGTATTAAGATCTGCAGCTAATCCTTTAGCTCGATTATAATAATCTGTAATACTCTCCTCTGATTTCTTACTAATGCTAGCCAGCTTAAGATTTAACTGTTCCAAATGAGCTGTGGTCTGAGCTGCAAACGATTCATGGAGATCTTTCCAGATCTCAGCCGCAGTTTCCAGTTCAAGGACTTGTCCAACCACAGACGGGGACAGGGATAGAAATAAAAGATACCAGCAACTGATCTTGCTGAATCCATTTACAGTATTCTGGATTAAGTCCGCCATTTAGAACAGGAGAGGGACATGGATGAGATCCATCCAAAAATTTGTATAGATCATTACCTCTTAAGAAAGGGAGAATCATTCCCTTCCAAAGTCTGAAATTGTCTTGCGTCAATTTAACCAGATTTGCTGCTGCCGATAAGACTGATTGTGTGCTTTGATGTGTTGTTACAGCAGCCACGGTGAGAGTACCCGCATTTGGTGTTGCTCCAGCATATGGTGTTCCTCCACCACCGCCTAGATCCGAAGATCCATTTGATGGAGGCGTCTCCATTGGTGAGATTTGTGAAGAATAATCCCAGATCTAAACAATCACTAAGATAGCGATGGAAGAGCTCTGATACCATGAAAGACGATAGAAATATATCTCAATGTATTCATACTGTTGTGTATTGATCGAACGTAGTATCGTTTATGTGTATTACAAACCTAGAGAGACTACGTATTTATAGCACAGTATAAGGACTGGCCAATGTAACTAATGGACTGTAATATTATTTGGGCCTCTATTTGCCAATAGTGGGCCGACAGTATTACTCGCTTTTACAGAGCCCAAGACGAAAAGACAAAAGGCAGATGTCTTGATAATCAACTTCTCTCGGAGTGTCAGTGTACATCTCTGACCAGTTTTATGTTTTTAAATGAAGAAAGGAGAGAAGTTAGCAGAAAAGGATCAGAGATCAAAGTGCAAACACAGTCACAGTCTGTAAGTATAAATCAATGAGAGGAAAGTCTATGAATATTTAGTATTGATAGCATAAACAAGTAATTTTTTTGTAGAAATCTTATCGAAGAAGGCTTTGGTCTAGCCATGGACTCCATTTTAATCAACAAAACACAACGCATAGTAAGCGTTAGTTATGTAAATTTCAATAAGATCACAAGAATCTTCTAAACTAATCCAGACCCCATAAAGATGAGATCTTGGTTCTATAGTTTCATCCGCTGCTTTGTAATTTGTATTAAGAACAGACTAATCATATCTTCCAATAGTAAAATCAAACTTTAATAACCAGATCATTAATAGCCACATCACATATTATAAAGTGTAGGTTTAAATAATGTCATCAACAAGACGATAGTAGCAGCACAATGGCTGGTCTGTAACTCAGTGCACCAGTTAGTGTGAGTAATTCTGCCACACAAACACATTGACCAAAATATTTCTCCAATCAGAAAACTTAGATAATCATGCAAAAGATCTTTAGACGGTTTAGTTAACTGCTTGACAAACAAGCCTAGCCAGACAAGGTCAATACTGTAATTCAAAGTCGGAGATGAACAAATATATACGGGAAGAAATCCCATCTTGGAAACTTCCTGTTCGTATCAGAAACCAGCTCAAACAGGCTTTAGCTTGTCTAGACTTGTTTGTCTAAACGAGGATTACAACAGTGTCTAAAACTAGGTAACTGCCCCAATTGCTAACAAGATTTAATCATAGAGCAGCAGCCGGGAACATGCAATCTTATAATTTCAAATTGTTTTGACTTTAGATACACAAGCAGTTATACAATATCAGACGATAAATCATCAGCAGTTGGGAATGACAGATAAATTGAATTCTGCAATACTTTGATTGTTGTACTGTCCAAAGATGACCGTACCAATAATTTGAGCTTAAGAGAATCAATCGACTCAGCTCCCGTATCAGAAGGCGGTTTAGATGACTGGCCAACAACGGAGACATCATCAACAGCGTAGCAGGGAGGAGCCAAAACAACACTTCGATTCTTTCTATTGGCTTTCTGAGCCCGTTTCTGATAGCTCAGAAGCTGGAATCGAATAGTTCCATTAGCCGGATTCAATTGATAGGTGGGAACATGGGGAGCAGTGGAATGAGAAGAAGAGGTGGAAGTAGATGGGGATGGAGATAAATGAGAGAGTGGCGTCGGAGAGAAGAAGAGGAACGCCATATATGCTGCAAAGAAGAAGTAATATTCTTCCACGGGAAAATAGGGGAAAGAAAGCTTGAAATCAAGGGGATGGTTTTAGAAAATAGAGTAAGGTTTGAGAACTGTCTCAATAAAAATATGAAGGTTTTAGAACCAATCACAGACGATTCTGAATCGCTCAAGATTTTAATTATTTTCTGTAATTAATATACTAGAATGGCCATTTTTTGGGAATGAAAGCTGTTCACTTTTCGTCGTCTTTTCTAGAACCGTCCTAGCCTCTCGGTTTCTTCACCCCTTACCTCTTTGTGTCCTGCAGTTTTTCCAGAGGAAATCTTATTACAGTAGTCATTTATTGGCTTCAGCCTCCAGGTCCCTTTGTTCATCCATGCAACAACTACATCTATATTTGACTTAACTAATGGGTTGATGATTGACGGGTTTGGTGTCAACCAGCATAATTACAAAAATGGTACTCCTTTGTATATCATTTTAGGATTTCAATCTTGTTAAAAAAATACAATGCATTTTAGCTTTTTAATACTTTTTTTAACTATACTATTCAACACAAATAATTATTAGTGTAATTCTTTGAGGTTTTGGGATAATACTAGTAACTATCTTGTGTTTCTCATAATTATTGGTAACCACCTTGATGTTACTGTATCTTGACTACGAGCCCTCGAACTGTAACTCCGTTAATACATCGTTAACCCTTGCTAACCTGTCAGCTTATTCACTCAATGATGCTAGACTGGACAAAAAACACTGATTAATAGTCTCTCTCATCCCACCACTGTTTTTCTATATACGTCAACCCAAACTCATTTAATATGATCATTTGCAAATCTTCCACGCGTTTTTAGGATGTGTTTCTGCTACACAACACTTAAGGAATGAGTTGTTCTTGGTTGTAGACCATTCTTGGGTTAGGGTTGATGTTTTGAGCAAAATAGCAGTGGGATGAGAGAGACTTAGATGATGCTAATTAAGCAGTGTTTTTTTACCAGTCTAGCATCATTTAGTGATTAAGTTAACAAGTCATCTAGGGGTTAACGATTTATTAACGGATCCATAGTTTGGGGGCTCATAGTTAGAGATCCCGTAATCTCAAGGTGGTTACCAATAATTATGATAAACACAAGGTGGTTACCAATATTATTCCAAAACCTTAAGGGGGTTCTGAGTAATTTACTCATCTAGATAGAAAAGTAAAAAATAGGGGTAGGTCAATTTTCTACTTTTCTTATTAAGTATGTAAGTTTCTAAAATGACATATATTATTGAACGAAGGGAGTAGTAACACTTTCCTAACCCATTTAACTAAAGGTGTCAATAATTTGAACTCAAATTTAATGCCCATAAGTCAATATTATAAAAATTAATGGGAAAGAAATATAAAAATATATTATTTTTGTTGTTCTAAATTTAGTGTCCCACTTAAACCAATTATCTTGTTTTCAACCATCTAAATCTTTGGTTGTGATTGACATTTAAATTTCTCTCTTTGTAGAGGCAATAGAAGTCAATCATATTTTTCATGTGGTGGAAGGAATTCATCTAGCTAGCTTGTTCCTATTCAAATCTTATCATATACCAGCTTGCTATATATGCAACAAATCTAACAATGCTTCTCTAGCATGTTTTCACATATTTAACCGTTATATTGGTTATCTATTCCTTCTAGCACTAGATCTAAGTTCACTGACTCTTATCTCACTTGATATTTCAAGCAACAACATAGCATTTTACCATTAACCTATCATATATGAATTTAGACCATCAGTATTATCAAGAACCAAATTTAGATTATACTAAAGATAGTTTAGTTTTGATTGTCAACAAGGACGTGACTCGTCACAACTTTAATCTACGTGTTCATTCATTAACTAAACATGTATCCTTTCCACCAATTTTATATTTAATTAGAATTCTTCAAAATGCACCCTTAATCTGGTGAAGGACTAGATCACTAAGCCTGATTTACTCCAAGGTACCATTATGCATGATCCCTACAATTTTGGCATACTACCTCCATCTTATTTTCCCGCTTCTCTACGTGTTGTGAATACCACTAAAAGGAATTGACATCTTCTGTAAGACCTTTTGTCCATAAAATAGTTTATCTTACTTTGAACAAGTATAATTTACCTTACAACAATAAGGCATAAACCATGTAGATGTCATAGGACGGATAAGAAAAATGCTACCCCACTTTCTTTATATGTTTATATTTATGTTACTAACTCCTTAAGCAAATGTCAACAGTAACAATCATGTGTTGAAGCATCAAGAGAAATAGGGTGAATATAAGGGGTATGGTGTCTCATATGGGAAGATAAAGATCTGCTCCCATCTAGTTAGTTATTATCTTATGATTCAACCTTGTTTCCTTACAAAATGAAATAGAATGCTTGTGGTGTTGTTAAGTAAATAAAAAGTAAATGTGAAGAACATAATAACATGTACAAGTAGATGAACAAAAGTAAGAGTTGAGATAAAATGTATAGTGAAAGATGGTATGGCTGGAGCGCTTGGCCTCTATGTTTATGTACTTGTTATCTTCTACTTTGAATGTCCTTGAAGCTCTTATGTTTTTGGCGCTCATTCCTTTGCCATAAAGATTTTCATATTCTCTTGGTTGTACCTTGAGGATTATCATTCCTTCGTCTCTCAGTTATTCACCACAATAACCTCTAAACAATTCTTCTTATGCCAGTCTAGTTTCCTTCTTCACCTTCTGACCATTGAAATACTCTAGTATTCAATTCAATGACTAGAACCCATATCACCATAGCCAATCTTTGAGTCACAACATAAAAATGAATTTAAGAACAAAAGGGGGCCAGAAGACAACATGCACACATCGAGAAAAGAAAGAATGTGCCCCAATTTTGATCAAATAAACTCGTTTCTATTAACTTACAAAAGTTGTCTGGGAGGATATAAGGGTATGATTTATGAAAGAGAAAATGGTGAAAAGTTGCACTCTATTTATTTGTAAACCTCATTGTTATATCATATAGAACTACCTTTTGTCTGTTAGAAATGATTACCTGCTTTCTCCTCACATCTTCGGAAGCAATCAGTCACAAGTTACTGAAGAAATATGACCACGTTTTTGTGGTCTCGCTTACAACATTAACGAATGCAACTAAAGATATTCCTCTATTTTCATCAAGAGACACGACTCTCCAAGAAAGGGCCTACAACCCTTAAGGAAACCTGCTTTCAACGCACCAAAACAAATAATTTGAGAAGGTCAGGGGGCCATTGTGTTATTCTTTATATTTCAATTCAATTATTAGACCCAGGGTATCGTTCAAGGGCAATCTTGATGTATTGGTAGAGCTTTATGCAAGGCTTGGCATGATTGCCTTGAATTAATTTCATGTCGTCTCCCTTGGCCCTGAAACACATCATGTAGTTAACCATCACTTCATACTTTATGTGAATAAAATGCTGGATTGCATTGGGAGACATCGAATGGTTTGCTCTCAACTCAGGTAAAATCTTTCTCGTAATCTACTCATTGAAGCAGCAAGATTTTCAGATAATCTAGTGCAGGTATTCGAGATGCATGTACTCTCCATTCACAAGTATCAAGACTGTTGCATAAAGCTGTGTACTTCCACGGGTCATTTTCCACCCTATGGAGGTCAATGCCCTCTTGTACAACATAGTCTTCAAGCACTTCCCTAAAGGTGGCCTTATTGACGAACATCTGTTGTGGTTCAAGTTGTAGTGCCCCATTGGGTAAGTACTCAAGCTACTTACCACCTTTCAAAATTTTCTCATCCCCAATAACTCCTTCATCCTTGTCCAAAGAAAAACAATCACCATCCCTCATTTTTTCCAACACATCAACATCAATGTCATTCTCGCAGCCCGCATCCTCACCACATGGGTCACTTTCTTCTAATGAACTAATACTTTGTTCATTTTTAGAATCATGGATTCATGAGTCATACGAGAAGTAAGGGGCTTGTTCCTCATTCAACTCATCAATGTTTTCTTCATTCTGAACCTCTGATATGGTTTTTCATCGTTCACGAGTGCAACGGGTACAAGTGTCTGATTAGTAGCACTATGGTGGTTTGAAGCTACCCTCAGGCTAGATAATGTAGGGGTGGATGAACTAATTACATGTGAGACATATTTAGAAGATAATAGCGTTGGATGGTTGTTTGATGATTTGGTAGAAGGGATTCGAGGTGGTAAGGGAATGCATAGGATTTGTTGGGGGGGGGGGGGCACCACCACCTGATATGAGATTCAGCCCCTTGGGATTTTTCTTCTTTTTCATAATTTTCCTTGGGGTATTTGGTACATTATGCTCTGGTTCAGTGGGAGGTAACTTAGGGGAAGTAGTTCAATTGGTTCAACAGAATGCACTTGAGGAGGTTCAACAAATTGCACTTATGGAGGTTCAACAAGTTGTACTTGTGGAGGTTCAGCATAATGTGTTTTAGAAGGCTCCTCAAGTTGTGAGGGTTGTGTTTGTGGTGGTGAGGTAGAAGATAATTACTTCATACAGATCTGTGCCATCATTATTCACCGGATCTCTATTGTCCAAATCCTGACGCCAACGTCTGTATGTGGCCATCCAATTTGTCTTCTTCGACCCATTCTCTATAATAACCTTAATCAAACCCTTTACCTCATTAAAGATAACATGTTTGGCAGCTGCTCATCACATCCTATCTATATGTTCTTCTTGCTTTTTGGGTGTTAGTACAAGAAAATTGGATTTTTAGGCAATGAGAAGGTGCATTGATGCTTCAACACATTTTGTCGAATATTTGTCAGGATCGAAAGGGCATTGATGTTTATACCTACAACCCTTATACAAAACCTCAAGATACGTCTTTATTTCTATGCAAAAATACAAACAAAGAGAATTAATTAGGGCATAACAAATGCTAAAGGTATGACGGAAATTGAATAATAATGAACAAAAACACTACTACCAAACATGTATAGTCAACCCTATCATATATAGCAATCCAAAAAACCCTAAACTAAACTGAAGTATTATACGATTGTATTCTAGGAACAAGCGTATCCTAATTTTAATACAAAAAATATAAAACTAGGCTCAAGTATTCTAAGATTGTGCAAAAATATCAACAACCAATATACTATAGTTAGTCCGTTTCATACAACATGTTTTGTTCCATATCAGGTGATGACAAAAAGCTAAATATAGCACGTGAAAAAACATCAACAATGAAAATTTAGTCCATATTAGTGTACCATATGTGTTAGGTTTGACATCAACAATAGCAAATCTAAAAACATAAATCAGTATTTTCGTATAAGGATTAGGCGTCAACAAGAAAACACCAAAAACAACCAAGATTAGCATACCAGATGCATACTCATCCTAAAAACCATAAACTACAGTCTTCCACAATTGTGCAAGGCAAATCAATAACCATAGTCGAGTCCAGATTATCATACCATAAGGGTAGAGCACCAGAAAAGAGATAGACCTTCGAAATCGTCGAAGACGAAAACAAGATAGCCAGATTGTTAATTTCACTAGCGAAAGAGGAGAAGTCGAAGTGCAAAAGTAAGGAGAAAGGGGAATTGCAATGTCGGGGTTAGGGTTGAAAGATTGGCGAAAGAACATAGGTAAGTTGATTAGTGAACCGGTTATGTTTGCCATAAAACCGGGTAAGTTGCAAAACCATATCCCGAGCAAATCACAGGGCGCCATGTGGACAAGTTGGACGGAAAATGCAATTTGGTTTACGGATGCAAAATGTGGAAAAGGTGATGGGTGGTCAAAGTAATTTTCCAAACCACGTGGGTGAGTGGTGTAATTTCATTAAATATCAGAGCGAGGGATGTAGTTTTCCCTTGTTTCTATCTTTCCTCATAATCCATAGCTAAAATTGTAGTTGAAGAGACTATCACCCATAAGAATGGCTTGGGAAGTGCCTCTATAGAGAGCTTCAGTCACTGAACCTTGATATATTTTGTACAGCTGTGTCATGTTAGCCACTGGTTGAGTTTTGTATTGTTAAGTCATTAAATATATACTTCATACAATGGTAAATTTATTGGCTAACATGTAGGACCAACTTTACGAAAGCATAGGAAAACATATGGTTGGAAAACATTGTAGCTAACTCTCTAACCTCTTTTTCTCTTTTACCCTTTTCTTTTCTTGATTCTTGTAACAAGTAAAACTCCATAACCATTCTCATTCCTAAGTTTTTTCCTTCCCTAATTTCACTCAATTGATTCTCGCTGCCGCCAAGCTATCTCTTCACCTCCGCCGCCACGTCACCTCCTCGCCTTCAGGGCCATCCCCATGAATTGTGGGTCTTGTGTATAAATTTAAATGCCCCGTATAAATTAAAATAAATTTGTATATAACTATTAAATGAAAAAATATTGTAAATAGATCATGAGTTCAACATTGTTAATTTTTCAAAAATTTAAATGTAAGAATGAGAATAATATTGACAGTTAAAATAACTAACTGAATGCAAGATAAAATAATCCAAACAAATTAACAAATAACAGCATAATATGACAATTAATTTAAGGTATCAATCAAGTTTTAAACATATCATTAACCAAATATTTATGTGTAATAACTTTTCCCAAAAATAAATTCATAAAATTATATATATATATATATATATATATATCACAAATCAGTTTTAACGGTGTTACCTTTTATTTTGATCAATAAACTGATTTAGAAATTGATTTTGCATAATTGTTTCACTAATAATCTGTTGTAAGTTAAAATTAGTCCCCTTACATATATACATATATGTTAAGTGAAAATTAATTACTTATCAATCCATCTAATTAATTACTTTAAACTAGATTAAAAAAATTAAAAAAAATACTATAGTGGTGTAGACTTGTAGCAACATAACTAGTTTTCTCTACTTTGTTCCTAAAAATTGACATTTTTTGTAAAACTAAAAAGGAAGTGGGTGAAAGAAATGAAAAAGTAGAGGATTTGGTGTGTGATGAATTGATGTCATTTCATTTTCATTTCTACCTTCATATTTTGATTCTTTCATTTACTAGCTTAAGAGTCTGGTAGACACAGATCAAAGTACAAAATAAAGTAGGATGGAGGAAAAAAATATTGAAAAGAACTGAGTGCTCTACTTTTTTTAAAAAATAAAAAGATTTTAAAATTAAGAATTAGAGAGGTATGTAAAAAATAACTTCTCATAAAAAGTAACATAAAAGTTGATATAAATCTACAATCATCACACTATACTACTCTCAATTTTTCTTATAATAAAAATAACTTTGGGCCCCTCAAACTTGAGGCCAGTCACTCAAGTCTGGGCCATGTTCCATTGGTCTAGCTGTACCGGCTAAGAGTCGGCACTACTCGCCATCATGTTTTGCCTCTCCTTCACTGGCGCCTTCATCATATCCACCACTCGCCACCACCACTCGTTCGTTCTCCAGTAACTGGTGACCGGCACACCTTAGATCTGGTGCCACCAGTACAAAAAACACCTATTTCGGCGCCCCTATTTCGGCGGTTCCTAGCTAGGAACCGCCGAAATAGGTGTCTTTTTTCAATACACTAGAAATCTCGGAGCCCTATTTCGGCGGTTGTCTTTACAACCGCCAAAATAGGGTCATTTCCCGGGATTTTTTTCCGAAAATTTTGAAATGCCGCTTAATTTTCAGTCTATTTCGGTGGTTGCTACTAACAACCGCCGAAATAGACTTTATTTAATTATATATTTGCTCACCAGCCTCATCTCTTCATCCTCTTGATTTCCTTTCCCTCTCGAACGGCGCCCTCAACTCACCATCGAACTCTCTCCATTCCTCTTAAACCTCGGTGATGTTCGAGCCCTAACTGGCAACAACATACTCGCTCGCACCTCCCCTCTCCTTCTCACGGGATTCGCAACCCTGCGGCGATGGTGAAGCTTCGACACTAGACGCGCCTGGAACAGAGAACGGGCGGGATGAATCGATGAGGGTGCCAAAGAGCTAGAGCCAATAACTTCTGGAGATTTTCAAAGGTGTAAATCAGTCCATTCGTTTTGCTTGTTTTTGTTGTTCCATCTGTAGTTAGAGTCAAAATAATCTACTCAAACTGAAGCATTTCATTGCAAACCAGTAATATACTCAAACTTGCAGGCGAACATACATGCTTTGCGCTCGTGTTTGCGCTTGTGTTTGCGCCTCTGTCGAAAATCACTGGAACTGCTGCGAGGTTGAAGACGACACAAAAAACATATTTTTTTTAAAAAAAGGACCTATTTCGGCGGTTGTTAGCTAACAACCGCCGAAATAGGTGTGTTTTTTTGTTCTAACACGGGCCTATCTCGGCGGTTTTTAGCTAACAACCGCCGAGATAGGGTGTCTATTTCGGCGGTTGCACAACCGCCGAAATAGGTTCGAGAACCTATTTCGGCGGTCTCCATTTTGGCGGTTGTACAACCGCCGAAATAGACGCAAAACAACCGCCGAAATAGACATTTTTTGTACTAGTGTGTAGATCCAGATCCATCTACTGCAACGTCCTGATCTGGTGCAGATTAGATGTTACGTGTCAGTTTTGGGGGTTCAATAAATAGGGGCCCAAATTGCTTCTACTTTAGTGAAGTTTGTAAGACTAGTTGGTGTTTTAGCTTTCTTTTCCCTATTTCCAGTTCTTTCAAGTGTAGTTGGTCCGGAATGATCAAGCTTGATTGTTTTGCGCATTAGAGGGAGAAGCTCTTGAAAGTTGTTCCCCACTAGTGTAGCTTGTAGTGTCTTACATCGGAGGGGGGGGGGGCATGTGTTCTCCGCCTCCTCCCCTGCTCTTCTTCTTCTTCTTCTTCAATTTTTTCCCTCAATCTCTAGCTAGATGTTATCCTGAGGAGCGTATTAGAGTAAACTGGAGAAAATTAAGATAACAAGTTTGGATCTTTGGTTTGTGGGCACTATGGAAGTTGCTCACCGGGGTCAGGACTATTGGCGGAGTCAATATATATCTTCATGGATCTTGTACCTCTATCCCTCAACACCTACATCTTCGACATGATTCTCAAATCGATGTTGGCAAAGGTTTGGCTTCAGCTCTATGTGTTCCCTATTGGGCTAGATCAAATCGGTGCAATCTCCTTCTGTGGCCGGATCGAGGGGGGTGAGCTTGTCATTAGTGCTGATGTACAAAGCCGAAGAGGGCTTGCACGACTGGGATGACTCTGCTCCTTTCCTACTACATGCGATCATATTCACCTTAATCTTCATGTTGTTTCTCTGGAAAAAACGGCTTCAATGTCCTAACTACTTTTGTTCGACTCATACTGATTTTCTCGATAGAACTGGGCCGTTATCGACATCAGTCTTTACGGGGTGATGAATGCTTTAATTCCTGAAGTTCATGGTATCAGCATAAGCGGGGTGATGGTGCATGCGGGTTTTTTTGCAAGCGATAAATCAAGAGGAAGAGAGTGAGCCAAAGAAGAATGGATCCCGACTCTATTGGTTTATTCATGACTATACTTGAATAATTGTTGGCTTCAGATCGGTTGTTTATATTTTGATTAGTTGTTGTCTTTTGTAGTTCCCATGTTTCAGGTTGGTGTCTCAGTTTATCTATGTTGGTTTCTGCAGCTGGAAAATCAGACCATGCTAGATCCTGCCCGGACAATTGGGTGTCCGCGGATCTCCTTTGGCCTTCTTTAAATTATGGTCTGGGTGTGCTATTGCTACCATGGCAATATTCTATATGAATTAGGAAAATTATATCCCCACCCATGACGTTTGACGAAATTACACACCCCACCCACAAGGTTTCAAAAATTACTTTCCCCACCCATTTGGGAGCCCAGTATCGCAATGGGTTCTCAAGTGTATTACACTCCACCCATTTGGGAGCCCAGCGTCTTTGCGGGCCACACCGGCACACCGACCTGAGTCTAGCTTTGATACCAACTGTAATAGCTAAACATCCCACTGTTGTGATATTATCCGCTCTGGCACGCAGACCGCACGGTTTTGTTCTCGGAGTTTCCTAGCCCCAGACGGCCTCACAACAAGGAGAGGTATCCCCACCTATATAAGGAGTGATTCGTTCTCCCCTCCAATCGATGTGTGAGGTAAATCTCAAAGATATTACATATATTCGTGAGCCCTGACTGGATCAATGACTAATATACTCTTAGTTAATTAAGATTGTACCGTATATTGATCATTTGGTTAATGATGAATATATTCGACTAGAATATATACTGTAGATAAAAGTACGTAAAAATGTAATATTCTAACAATCTACAGACGACATCAACCATAAAGTTACATGGTAACTACTGATGTGGTACGACGGTGACAGACCGACATAAAATTTTAAGAGATGAAAAACGATTGTGAGCACGAGTATAAATTGTTTTTTTTTTGAAAACTAGTATAAATTGCATTTTTGTCATCAACGCACTGAACTGTAATACATTGAACATGTACATGTAATATTTATGAATCAAATATGTATTATGATACATTATTTTTAAGTCGATGGATACGTAGATAATTTCCTGGACACGGATGTAAGTAGCTCTATATTAATTAGTGTTGTATTCCGGTAGAAAAGATAGAGATTTAATCTCCTTTTTAAGTTTTGGAATAAAGAGATATATATATATATAAAAAAAATGTAATGTAACAATAGATACAAAGGGGCCCCATGCATCTAATAACTAAAAAGAGCTTATGCTAAGGGAGGTGATGATACAAGATTTCCCTAGCAGTGAACAAAAGCCTAAGGGCATAGGAAGAGGGGATACAAAGCTCCCAGACAGCGCACAAATAAAACCTAGAGCAATATCATAGTATTTTGAATTACAAAAGATTGGTACTCCTAGGAGCAGAGTACCCTATCAAGCCAGTCAAAGTCAGTGCTGGAGCTTTCCATCCTTGTCGAAATAATGGCCTTGATAGCAGATTTGATGTCGGAAACGATGTGGCAGGGGTCTCTGGCTTTGTTAGCCATGGCTCGCTTGCATCTTTCGATCCAGAGGTGATATACAACGTTGGCGATAGCTGCTCGTTTAACTTGATCAATCGGGCGGTGTCTCTTACACTAGCGGATGATCCAGGAGGAGCAGCTGCGTAGGCTTTTCCGGTTGGTCGGGATTCCAAGCCAGTCACAGATAGTCCACCAAACCCTGCAAGAGTAACTGCAATGGAAGAAAAGATGGTGGCTTGTCTCTTGAGCGCGCTCACAGAGCCAGCAGTGGTTAGCTAGACATATGCCCCATGATTGGAGCCTATCACATGTTTTAAGTCTACCTTTAAGTGTAATCCATAATATAAATTTAGCTTTGGGAATAGACCAAGACTTCCAACACACATTAAACCAATTGAAACCCTGGGAAGGGGGGGGAGATATCATTATAGAACGTACTAACCCTGGGATGGGTGGGATAGGAGTTGAAAAGAGACATGGCATCATTGAGAGACCCACATTGCTCTATCCACCAATCCTTAGCATGGAGGATAGCTTTCCAGGTCCATGGGTCATTACCTTTTGCCGTGGTCATCCAAATGGTGTTGGAGTTAGAGATGAAAAGCTTATGGATCCACTGGATCCAAAGACTCTCAGCGTTATGAGTGATGGCAGAGATGGTCTTGAGCATGAAGCATCTGTTCCATTTATGGATATCCTTAAGGCCCAGACCTCCATTTTTCTTGGTGTTGATGATAGCACTCCAGGCCACAGAAGGAGTGGCATTACTATCAGCATCTCCCGACCAGAGGAACGAGCGGAGACATTTGGTGACTCTTTTGATGATATTTTTAGGAATAGTGATGCTAGAGGCCCAGAAGCCCACTATGCCAAAAAGAGTACTCTGGATGAGGGAGAGCCTTCCAGCAAAGGAGAGAGATTTACTTCCCCAAGCAGAGATGGTTTTACGAATACTGTCCAGTAGGGGGTTGAAATCTGCGGCTCTAGGCTTCCTAGCTGTAATCGGAATGCCCAGGTAGCGGAATGGAAACGACCCCTTGCTAAACCCTGTGAGTAGGACAAGCGATTCAGCGAGGGAAGTGTTAACCCCTCCTAGGAAAAGGTCAGATTTAGAGGGGTTAAGCATTAGGCCCGAAGCATCAGAGAAGAGGTTGATTTTGTTTAGCAATAGTGTGATGGAGCTCTGGTCACCCCTACAGAATAACAGGGCATCATCAGCGAAGAATAGGTGAGTGATACGGAGGGATTTGCATGACGGGTGGTAGTGAAAGCCTGGAGCGGTGTGAAGCTGGTCGAGAAGACGGGAGAGCATATCCATTACGAGGGCAAACAAATAGGGAGAAAGGGGATCGCCTTGGCGCAACCCACGCTTCCCTCTGAACGAAGTCGATGGAGAGCCGTTAATGTTGATAGAGAAGGAGGTGGTGGTGACGCACTGAAGGATCCAATTACTGAACTCGAGGGGGAAGTTTAGGAACGAGAGGGTGTCCTGGAGGAAACCCCAGTCCACAGAGTCAAAAGCCTTCCTAATATCCACTTTCATAGTGCAACGAGGGGAGACGTGAGCTCTCTGGTAATTTTTCATAAGGCACGAACATAGCTGGATGTTATCTGATATAAGACGGCCTTTGATGAAAGCTCCTTGGCTGGGGTTGACCAGAGCGGGGAGGACATTCTTAAGCCTATCAGCCAAAATCTTACTAATGATCTTGTACAGAGTATTGCAGCAAGAGATAGGCCGGTAGTCACCCGGAGCCGAGGCGTTGTCAGATTTGGGAATAAGGGTGATGAGAGTGGCATTAATTTCTTTGAGCATCCGACCACTATGAAAAAAACTTTTGATAGCTCTACAGACGTCCCCTCCAATAATGTCCCAGGCAGCTTTAAAAAATTTAGATGTGTAACCATCCGGGCCTGGGGCTTTATCGTCTCCTATGGAGAGGAGAGCGGATTTAATATCATTGTTATCAACCGGACGGGTGAGATGGGCCCAAGAAGATTGATCAAGGGTTCTAACGGAGTCTAAATTGAGATCCGAGAGGGTGTACCGGGGGGAAGCACTAATGCCTAACGCTTGATGGAAGTGGGCCATTAAACAGTTCTCTATTTCCGTAGGGTCCTTAAGGGTTTCTCCAGCCTCGTTAACAACAGCCGCAATAGAGTTTTTATTTCTTCTTGCCTTAATGGATCTATGAAAGAAGGAGGTGTTCGAGTCAGCCAGTTTAAGCCACCTAGCCTTCGAGACCTGGCGAAGGAAAAGAAGCTCATGGGCGTCCCTATTAAGGAGCTTGTGCCTTAGGGTTTTCTCCAGGGAGATAAGGGTAGGGTTCCAAGGGTCCTCATCCAAGTTCCTCTGAACATTACTGAGTTCATTTCTGATGGCTTGGCCTTTCTCCCCAATGGACCCAAATTCAGATTTATGGAGCTTTATGAGGCCAGTTCTAAGGAACCGAAGTCTTTGAACGATAGAGAAAAGCCGACTTCCAGATGGGGGGGGCTCCCACGCTTCACGTACCAAAGGAAGGAAGGAGGGGTCTTTGGTCCACAGGTTGAGGAATTTGAACCTTCTTTTACGATGGGCGGGCGCAGGGAGGGAGATGATCATGGGGCTGTGATCAGATGCCAAAGGAGGAAGGAAGGAAGCAAAGCTGGTGGGGTAAGCTAGGATCCATTCCTCATTAACTAAGACCCTGTCTATCTTCCCGAGGATGCGTCCATGATTGTATTGATTGTTCCACCAGGTGAAGAAGCGCCCATAGTAGCGAAGGTCCTGCAACTCTGCCCTTGAGACACACTCCGCAAAGTCACGGTAATCTCTAGGGTGAGGGTTGCGACTGCTTAGCCTATCTTGGGCGAAAAGGATATTATTAAAATCTCCAGCCACCACCTAGGGGCCTGAGATGCTTTGGTTGAGATTGGAGATGTCTTCCCACAGCTGAGCTCTTCTAGCAGGGTTGTTTCTCCCATAGAC